>JAUZND010006297.1:0-10821 GCA_034780555.1 Coelogynopora nodosa | reverse complement strand
CATTTTTTCTGGTAGTTAAAAATATTTGAAATTATATTAGATAACATTTTTTAGGTCTAAAAATAAAAGTATTTTAGCCACTGAGTAAAAAACAATCAGAGCGCAAAAAATCTATAAAGCGCTGTTTTTTGTAACTTTTTCTTCTTTTTGTAACTTTTTCTTCTTTTTGTAACTTTTTCTTCTTTTTGTAACTTTTTGTAACTTTTTTTTCTTTTTGTAACTTTTTCTTCTTTTTGTAACTTTTTCTTCTTCTTTTAATATTTTAAGTTAAGTACGATATTGTACTTTGTTCTTATTAATATGTTTATTTTAAATTAATCAAGATTACATGAAATAGTACCAACATTAAAATATGATGTGCCAAAACATGGATGATTTTTAAAATTACCAAATTCCATGACTATATTCCGAGGTCGGAAAATCAATGGTTTGTAAAATTTACTGTTTATTTTTATGACTACTGAAAAATATCCATCAATTTGACATCTTACGTAGCTAAATAATATATATACATATTCGTTAACCTTTGTTGACAACATTTAAAAGTAGTTTTGAGAGTTGTTTACAGAACTATTAGTCCATTGAATACATTCTGATATATAGGTAGAATATGTACCTAATATTAAGTAAGTGTATTTCTTCATATAAAGGAGACATACTATATTATATACTTCAAACAGCGCCTGTAAAATGCTATTCGATTAATTTTATTACGCACGTTCCTGACGATAGTATAGGCTGTCTGATGAACTTTTCTTCACACGAAAATATACTGTTCCACTTGCTCTGTGCACTTACAATTAGTTCCAAGAAACAAGTTATAAGTATTGTCGGTAAAAATTAGATCGAATATCTAATTAAAAAAAAGATCTACAGTTATTCCACTTTGATACACTTCTAATATATTTTAAAAAAAGGGTGCACCTATTAGACACTCGCAATGAATAACAAAAAAAATGTTTCCGTATTTATAAAGTTAACAACGTTTTAGTGTATACAAAACTAATTAGCTTAAACTATAGACTTGAAACACACAAAGAAGCGAAACGTATGCAAACAGAACTCCAACTTAGTCCGTTCGGCTCTAAACATGTTCTGTCTGTTAAACTCTAAACAAAAGAGAAACGCATTAAATTCAGGCAAACAAGTGAGAATATATATAAATATAGTTTGCAATCCATTGCGCTGGATTACTAAGGTCGATGAAGTCACACAGAGGATGTATCTATGATTTGTGCGTTAACCTCTATAGCCTCGAAAATAAGCCTATGTCTCGCCGATAAATCGTTAAAACAATTAAAAGATGTGCTTGATACATAAAGGAAGAGATACACCATGGAGTTAGTTCCCATGTTTTCTTCTATCTCGAAAGAGACATGTTAAAAGCACGTCAATCTTTTGTTATTGTACGAAGCGGAATTAGAAAAGTTGGTGACATTTATAATGTTTCTTTTTTTATATTGCTCAGTCAATTTTAAAAGGAAACAAAAATGAAAATACACTTTCAGCGATTTAAAAAAACAATAATTTGCCTCCACCAAATTGAATACATACAACGTTTAGCTGAGAGTAAATTTCTAAAAAAATTAAAAGGAAACTACAATACGGTTTATTTTTTTAAACAGTTCTTTGTTAAGAATGAACTATGAAGAGATAACAAATATCGCATACAATACTACTTAATAATATTTAGTGGTTTCTTTACTGGTCTCCACAATTTTCTCAAGATTAGCAATAATGAACCAACCAAATAAAACAGCCAGGAAGCCATTAACGCAAACCCACCTCTCGCATTTTGCAGAAAAGGATCTGTTTCTGTTCATCTGAGAGCTCGGATAGAAGCTCGGGATCGACGAACATATCAGTCAAAATTTGTTGCAACATCCTTCAAGTCCGACGGGGTCCACCAGAGGGCTAGAGAGGTGGTGAAGGGAAACTGTGTCAACACTGCAGATACACATGAGGACAACTTGCCCTAAATATCAATTAAAATATTTTATTACAGAAAAAGTTTACACGGACAAGCACATTTATTTTGCCTACACAATCGAATATTATTGAACATCCGGAAATGGGAACTCTTTTGACAGTTTACCATAATTTTTTATACATTTTAACATACAATCAAGAAATAGTATGAATATATATAATAATTAAGTGCATCACATTTAGATAAGTATTGCAGGTTTACAAATGCAGCATTTTTAATGAGCTAGGGTAGAAACGTGGGAAAACGAGTATAAAAAATGTTTAATGATTTTCGCAATGAAACCTTTCGTAGGTAGTAGGTACACATGTTAGACAATGTTCAAGAGAATAAAAGAAAAGAAGGACACACCTGGAAGATAATTTGTCAATCACAAATAAAATTAATTTGTATCATGTGTGGGAATCACATTACAAATTACTCAATTCATTACGGATATGCTATTCAATCACAAATTTCGTTTAGCCTGCATATTTTATTAATATTTCCTGTCAATAATCATACTTTCACAATTTCTTAAAAATTAATCTTTGAGTGCACTTGGTCACATTTAAAGTTCCAAAAAAAACTTATTATAAAGATAATATGGATGTATAAAAAATATATTCATAAAACATGGATAACACATTGGTGATATAATTTAAAGGAGCCAGTTAATTCATAAATAGTATTCAAAACAACAAATCAGAAGAAGCTTTTCAATATAACTTTCGCTTGATTTGCTTTTCTCGAACCTTACTTTTTCATTAAATGTTTCAGCTTTTTCGGAACTTCCAAAATTATCAATCAATGGAAGTACTGTTATGAATATGGGTATAGAGCAGGATTCATAGTGAAAATCACAAATGCTTTAATGCCTTTCCCAGGTTTAACCTGACAATATACAGAAGTGTTTATTCATAAGGCATTACAATTTTTATTAACTTTCTAGGAAATTTCAATGATTAACATAAATTAAATGCCTTACAAAATACTTTTTAGCTAGAAATAAGACATATTGCAAAAACATTAAAAGCTAAAAATGGATACATAGATCTAACTTATTAATATTATATTATAATTACTATAGTCAATATACATTTATTAATTATAAAAATATAATGGTCTTAACAATCTATTTATATTTTACTTATTTTGATTATTTTACTTATTATTACTTATTTGATACCAAGAATAGCCTTAAAACAGCAATATGGGAATAGTGTTAACGCTAATGTATCAGTATTTATTGAAAACAATTCCTTCTCCTTTCATTTCTTGACCATCTCATAATCAATTGATGCTCCACAAAAACTCCAGAACCTCTTCCTGGATTCCAAGTGCAGTAACTCATGCCTAAAAATCGTAATGTGTTTTCTGACTGAGTCGTTTCTGAAGTATATAACCATTATGTAGAAAACATGAAGTTAAACAATAGAGAGAAAAGTGGCAGAATTCAAATAATCTTACTGTTAGTTGTCTAGATGCTGACAATTCTCCTAATCAAAAAAATTAATTGTTTATATATTGGCCTTAAAATTGTGCATAAAAAACGGAACCTACTTACCCCCAAATTATCTTATGTTTCTGAAACTAGTGTTTAGTGCCTTATAATTGATAAGACATTGTTAAGAAATACTATGACTGACTTTATGATATTTTCAATTCAGGGCGGTCGGAATCAATTTTAAAGTGGTCAGGCGAAGTGTTCTTAAGTGCGGGCCCTCCCCCACAAATTACTGTTTATTGAATTACAGTTGACTGTTTCTTCTTGGTAAATACAACATGAGAAAATCATAGTATAACAAAATCAAAAATCGCACTAGATATAATATAAATGTAAAACAAGGTTAAATAACTAGATGTGTTACTTGTATGTACGGGTAAGTACATACTAAGGTTTAATTCTCCGACAGGTTATAAACATAAACTAAAAGTTAATCACTGATTAATTAGTTACTTAATAATTAACATAACCAAAACTATATATTTTATAAGAAAAAGAAGTCCGTGAGTTTGTTTCCACATTTGCTTCTCTTTTACTTACATTGCTTTCTTTAATCTCAATAAGAAATGTAATTCAACATCTCATTCTTCATCATTCTCAACATCTCACTGCTTCACTCTCTTCAGTGCTTCTTTTTTTACCTAAAACATCTTTGCTTTTTCTTCTAATAAAGTCTAATTTCTTATTTTTCAGTTAAAACAATTTTTTTTGTTTAATTTATTCTGATATTTCAATTCTGAAAATATACTTTTTTTTAGTTAATTCTGATTCATATACTTTATAAACAAAATATGGATAGACAATAACTTTAATCTTTAAAAATATACAATATTTTAATAACTATCATTTAATATATGTGTGTATTTAGTTATAGAAAATTTGCACATATTCCTAAATTGTCATATTTCTGGCTAAACATAGATATTTTCATGTTATACATAAATTTATTATTGTATTTAAAAATGTCATTCTTTTTTTTAAAATGTCTTATCAAGTAATATGTAATAAAAAAATGGTAGCCATGTTAATTTGCGAATATAAGTAAATTTATATAATATATTTTAAAATGCACAATTAGTCAAAATAGTTGCTGCACTTTATTTATATATTTTAATGTTATAAATAAATATTTGTGATAAAATGTAATCTTCATATACTTTTAATTTTTTTCTCAATTTGAAAATTTATTTTAAAAATTTGAAAAATTAATAAAAAATCCTAAAATTTATTTACATATAAAATAATAGTTTTAATACAACTAATTCATATTTCAATATATTATATTTATATTAAAGCAGCTAAAAATATTTCAAATAACAAATTAAAAATTACATATATATGTATAATAATATTGTCAATGACAGTTAAATCATATCAATCAACAAAATCATATTTAAATAATACAAAATACATGTTGTTTATTTAACAGTACGATTATTATTTTTGACATAAATAAATTATTTTTATAGTATTAAAAGTTAAGTATAAAAATAAAGTATAATGACTTTTTTATAAATAAAACTGTAAGATAGTGTACAAAAATATTAATCTAATTTAATATTATTGTGGTTAATAATGAAACCTAACTTAAGGATATAATATCAATATATTAATTCTGAATAGCAGCAGGCTGATGCCAAGTATATATGTGATAAAGTTCAATGCTATAAAAGCAGATTTTATACAGTGCTTTATCTGACAATGTTTAAAATTATACTTGTAAAAAAGTTTTAATTGTACTCATACATGAAATCAAAACTAATATTATAAATTCTGCTAATGTAAGGGATAAATTTTTAATAATTAAATTTTACATTATGGTATTATTTAGTATGTTTAGATAAACAAATATGATCAACTGTATTAACCTGTAAATAGAACACATAATATACAACTGTTTAAGGTGCACATGATATTTTTTCTTTTTTTAATTTTTGTACAAATTCTCAAGAAATGGTAATTAAATATATTTTTGAAAAAAATTGTTGTAGTCCATTGTATTATGCTGCTAACATAGGTCATATAACAATACCAATAATATAATATCCACCAAATAAATAAGATTAAGTAATCAGCCAACTTTAGAACTGACCTATGTTCAAGTAAACAACAAAATTTGCCTAATAAACTAAATTTTCCATTATTTTCATATATAATTCCAGGGGTTTTCTCAGTCTGTTTGATTGCATAATCAGTCAACAGTCACCCAAAACTAAACCCACTTATTATCATAAATAAATACGAGTGTCTATCCTGGTCTATTCTAGTACAGCTAACTAAATACCCCCACTTGTTTTCATGTATTATCAAACGCCATTTGCTGGACAAATTAGTCAGAGTGAATGACAAATATGCTTAGCAAATTAGATCCACAGTTAGTGAACTATGTATATATACATTTCTTGTGTGATAAAAAATGAAACAGATGAGGTGGATTAGTCTAAAATAATAACTCATGGCTGCTAGATGTATAAATTGTAGACAGCTCCGATTTGGATTCATCAATAGATAAAGCATGGGATTCACACAATTTGGAGAATGATATCAAGCAAAATATTTGGAGGAGTCTGATGGTGAAGCAGATCATAACCTACTAATTGTGTTGTTATCTCAAAATGGAATGATTCCTTGTGGAACAACAAGTGTTTTTTATGGAAAAAATTACATCTATTTAATATATGTTTCTGCTAAAAATATTACCTACCCTTTATTGGACTACAATACCGCAGTACATAATTCATGATGTTAAAGTATTATATTTTAGATCTCCATAATGGTATTAGCAAATATATATTGAACTCAACTACAGTGTTATCTTTTTTGACAATTTATCCCTTTACAATTGTATGGTCAAGGGGTATTAGGCATCATGATATTCAATACCACATACATCCCAATAGAATAGGTTCCAAAATTTCAATTTAATAAATACATTAGATTAAGTACTATTTTATTAAAAAGATCAAGATTATCAAAAATTATCAGATTAATTAAAAAAGTGTTATATTGATATAGCAAACCATATTAGTTTATATAAACTATTCAATATAACTGATAAAGTCAAACACAAGGTCAAATTAGTAAAAAATCATCCTCAGACCTTCCACTCTTACCAAAACTTTTTAACTTAGGTTGACAAACTTTTTTAGGTTTTTAATAAAAATGTTGTTTTGCTTCATTGACCATTTTTTAAATTTATTCACATAAAATGAAAAACACTAATATTGTACAGATATATCATGTACAGAACAGAGTTAATTGAAATAGAAACATTCAGCCACAATAGTTTCTAAAACCAGAACAGGTGCATCCTTGCCAATAGGGTCCCACTGGAGATCACATGGTCACTCATATTCCAACTGACTCCAATATAAAACTTAGGCATATATACCTGAATGCTAAACTTCAGTGTTCTGTTTCAGCAGTTCACTAGGAATTGTCTCGTTCTGATTCAACTGCCATTGGTTTCTGACCATATCGAAAAAACATCTTCTACAGTCATATTTGCTAGACCAGAAAACACTTTTGCAAGAGGTTGTTCTAATGCAAATATAATCCTTTTTGTAAGCCATCTAACAACTTTGAGAGCACCACTATCTTGAAGCTTTTCAGGTGCAAGATATTGGACATCCTTGATAAGTTTGTTTGTTAAAGGAAAATTAAGTTACAGATCTTCTGCAGTACTTACATAAAATGGCAGACATTGTTGTCTTAGTTTCAAACTGTTTGCTTTCAGAGATATCCAAAAATACAAAGAGGATTAATGGTTTCATGCCAATTTCCATAGCATCTAGATGTTTGTTCTTGACATTCAAAGTTGAATATTCTTTATGGTTGTTTGGCTCCATTCTGTTCATGACATATATTTGAGTTATGCATGAATTTATTTGTCACACTGTACATCAAATTCACCATTCATTCATGCATAAAATGTATAAGTGGCTCACTGGCTGCTTTCTGAGCAGTTAGAAAGATCTTAAAAGCATTGTTGAAAATGCAATAAAGCTGATATAAACCAGTTATACAGGGTCAGAAAGAATCTTAAGCATTCTTTTATAGCTTAGCTTTTAAATTTATCCTGTTACACTAGTTTCTTACATTAATAATGTAAGTTTAAAATATATTTTTAAAATTTTATATTATTTTATTTAATTAAAAATGTTTAGGTTAAATAAAAAAAAGATTTTTAGGCTGAGTGGGAGGCCTGCAACCTTTACAATAGTTTTGATTCAGAATATTTTCAAGTATATTTTGAGTATACAAAAGAAAAAATGTAAGTATATGACAAATTTTATTTTATTATATAGATGATTAAAGGATACAGTATCAGATTTGTATCCTTATTATTTATCACTAGCTTATATTATAACAATATTAATGACAATGTGACATTAGCTATATAGTAATTATGTTCAGCAACACTATCCAGAGTTTTCTACCATTTTCCTAGAGATTTTATTAATTCTGTTCAATACACTTTTTCAGTGAAGCAGCTTTTTGCGCACCTTATTTAGCTGCAGAATGCTTTTGCTATATTAATATGTTAACAGATATCAACTTTTAAAGATGCACAGATTATAATTAAACTTATAAAATGTTTTCAGAAAATCTGTAGCTATCTGATATTTTGAAAATACAGAACAAAAACAATGTATAATACTTTAATGTATTTTATTATCCTAGAATAATATAACTTATAAGTAAGTCCATTTCATATTTTTAAGAAATCTTGTTAAGGGATCTATTAAACATTATTGTATACTAATCAGTTTTTTTAAACTGTTTATTAACTCATTCTTAAGAAATTGAAAATGCCAAAACAAAGCATATAACTATATTTATTCTGAGTATAAAAAAATCAAACATAGAAAGCCTTTGTCAAGAGGTAATAAACAGACTAATAACAGACTATTAACTAAGTCTAAGAACAGACTAATAGATAAATTTTTAATAAATCCCTCAACAAGATTTCTCAAGTGTTTAATGATTCTGCAATTTTAAAATTAGAATAATTTATATTACAAAATATAATACAAAAAATCAATATTTAGAATATTTAAATCAGAAATAGATTTTATACTTTGACCTTGTCCTTTGTGTCTGTAACATGCATGACATCATCATTAGGTTTTATGGAATTGGCATTATAAAATATATTTATAGTTGGGAAAATATAATATTAAACAAAGCATTATTTTAGAGATAAGTTTCACCAGTTTCATATATATGTGTTTTTAGTCATAAGACACGTGCCCAAAAGCCAAAGGCTGAAATGAAACTAACTGGTATTAAAACTGATATTTATAACAATAGAAATGTGTTAGTTAGTCGCATTTAACTTCACCTTCACTAAACTGTGCTTTTACAACTAAACATTTTCTTACAAAATTATTGAAAATATACACAATAAACCATAATAACGAAAAAAGACTATTACAAAAAAAGTAATAAAACAGAAAATTCAATCAACAATGAAATTCAATATAAGCGCATTAATAATTCAAACTTATATTTATACAATAAAACACTACTCTATGACCTATGCTTTTCAAGAGACACTTTAATATTTATGTGCTATAAAATATTATATTTATTTAAAACTAAACTGTTTAATTTTGTTTAAATATAGCTAACTATAATTTTTCATTTTATTCAATTTATTGAGAAAAATTGCTTTTTAAATATTAGTTTCAGATACGATCGCATAAGTTAGTTTTATTTTAATTATTTGTACTAGATTGTTTAGTAAAATCTATATATAACATTATTCAAAAGAGAGTTTTTGAAATATCTTTGTTATGATTTATTTCACAGTTTCATCTTGATTGTCATTTAAAGCCAATATATGCACGTACCTGCTCAAATATTTTTTATGAATATACAGTAGGTGTCGTTGATGTAACACTCATAATATATATATATATTATGTATAATTACAATAATAATTACATAATTTCACAAATTAATTTAGATAAGATTGATTTGAGAAACTTTAAAACATAGACTATATATTGAATTTGATTGACAATGTGACTTAAAATGTAACTTAAAAAAATATTGAAATGTTGAAAACATTATTAAACCATTTATGAATCAGTAAAAAACTATTTATATTATTTTAGCCCAAGCTCGTAAATAAGTTTCTAAAAATTACCAGGTAATTAAAACCTCTAATAATATATGTAAACTAGTGTATATTATTTGTAAACTTTTAGACTTTTGCAAACATTTCTCGTGAACATTTTTTTTACAATTATAAAGGTATAGAAAAGGAAATAGTATTTCAAAAACCAACAAATATCTTCCGATAATATAATCTCATAATATAATTTTACAATTGGGATTTGTCAGGATTTGAGTGTATATATAATTATTTACACAGTATTGTATATTAAATATATAAGCTGTAGACTTTAAATTTAATATGTATTAACTTGTATGTTTTATCGTGTTTAGTGCATTGAAAAAAGATAGGTTGAAGTGTACATCGATCAGGAGGCAATTCTATAAACATAAGAGTAAACAATATACTCTAATGAAAAACTATAATAACGCTAGCATGGAATATACGTTAGAATGAAAGCTATGTACATGAGAGTGAGTGCTACGTGAGAATGAAGGCTACACTAAAATGAAAAGCTACGATGTTAGTCATATTACGGATCGGAATGCTGTATCCATACATTCTACGAAATTATTTAATATAGGCTACGTTTACTACCTCAATTAAACATAAAGGAAACGATTAACTAGTCTTGTTAATTAAATTTATTATATATAAAATTTGAAGTAAGAAGTAAATGTTTATAAAACATTTGGAAGCATCTATAGGAAGACGGGGCATGATCATGGACCCACGGGGTATAATGGACCCAGGCATTATATCAGCATTCCGTATATATAGATGGTATTTCTTTTACTGAGCTAAGTAAACATCATATTTACGCCATATTATAACCGCGCAATTTAAAATTAAAAGCATTTTGTTAATTCACGATGTCAAAATGTAAGTTTTGCTGTTTTGATCTAATTTAGGTGTAATAAATAATCATATCATGTTGAAATAAGGTATTATATTTCATAAAAATAATTTGTATTCTTAATATATATATATATAGATCAATAACTAAAAACTTAAAGTGATACAATGTATAAATCGGAATAAATTTTATATTGCTAAAATATGTACTGTTTAAGGGTCCATCATGCCCCAGTGTGTTTTTTTATACATTATGTAGTTATATACTGTAATTAATTGTAAGTAAAACCGCTGTACTGTCTATGTAATGATATTATCTTCATTTGAATTGTAGAAATATCATGCGTAATTACAAGAATAAAACCAAGC
>JAUZND010006296.1:0-10821 GCA_034780555.1 Coelogynopora nodosa | reverse complement strand
GGCAGAATTTGTATTCATGTATATTCATTTATATTCTTAATATATATCTATATTCTAATTACTGTATTAATATTACTTTGTTATTTTAAGTTTACTGTTACTTTTGTTTTAATGCATCAAATATTATTATGTAAGAGCTTCGCTCAGGTCGGCTTTCAGAGTTGTATATATACGCCGACTTTGCTAGTGTATAGTCAGAGCAAGCATTCACCCAAATAAAGTTGCTTTGTACTTCATGTCAGACTTATCTTTTCTTCTCCAGTTTCAAAAATATATTTTAACTTAATTTTTATTGTTGAGCTGGTTATTTACTTTTAACTGTATTTTATTTTTATTGCAATGTTGTCTGCTAAATTGCCTTTGGTTATTCTCATAGCCAATGGCTTTGTCTTTGGCTATAGCCTATGAGTCATGGGAGTCATGACTATAATATGAGAATAACTCAGATTTTACATTTTCAAAATTTCTAGGTGAAATGAGCAATATACTAATTGAGTCACTCAATAATAAATTATTTAATGTACGTTCATTTAAAAAATATATAGAATACTTAGTTATACCTTAAATGTGCGACGCTTTTTCTAATGAAAACATTAAATTTATGTAACGACATTTCAGTTTTTGAAAAAATTAAAAAATGCGGTTAATTTTATTTTTATATTTTTTTATTTATATGTTTTAAAATTAATAAGATAAATAACAATATATATAACAATTACTCTTAGTGCTTAAATAACAATATTGTAAAATATTTGTTTATTTGTTTCAATTATTTTATTATTTTATAAATAGATTATAGAATTCCCTATTATAAATTTCTATTGGTTAAATCCATCAGTATATAAAGCGAAACAAACAGACACTAGCGTCTTTTGTTGACGAGCTGCTGTTCTTACTAACTGCACTTTGAAAATGCCTTCACCAGAAGCAAAAATGGAACGAGTTCAAAAGCATTCTGACACGATTTGTAAAAATGAGAAAGATATGTCCTGTGTAGCACCGCTCTTAGAATCAAGCCCAGATATTTTTCAAAATAAGGAAATAAGAAAATCTCTTGACATTGAGATTGAAAATAGAATAAAAAAATGCCATCGGTGGTTTTCATGTGAATTTTTTCCTCCAAGAACTGCTAATGGGGCTGTCAATCTCATATCTAAGTAAGTACATTGTTTTTATTACAAGTTATTAGTTACTGCAAATTTTATTTAATATTTGTTCTGTTCAAACATGTATATTTATTTTTAGTGAATATTAAATTGAAAGAAAACCATACATTAGCATTTTGCAATGTTACCTTTAAAACCACTATCCATAAGTTATAACGGTGGAATGGGTCACTATTATTAAAGTATAAATATTAGTCATGCAGAATGCATAGTTCAATATGTTGAAATTAGATGATAAATAAAAGTTTTTATTTTGTATAAGTATTCCTTTTTTTTTATTATATTTATAAAAATATTATTTCCTAATGACTTTGATTTAATAGCTTTATATCATTCCATTATACAACCTACCTTAGCATCTCTGAATGCCAATTTAAAATGACTCCATTTTTCTCTTTTGACTTTGATACTATTAATTTTATGTTATTTACTATTATTTTATACTGCAGTTTAATTTTTTTTTTCATAAGATGCATTTGCAATAGTTAGGTATGTATATTTTTATTATATAAATTTAGATTAATCTAAATTTATGTAATACATTTTTTATGATCTTATTTTTAATTTATTTTTAAGCAAATTAGAAAAATATTATAAATAATATAATACATAATTCAAATTTTTATTAATATTTATATCCCAAAAGTATTTTTATAAATACATATTTAAGTATTTAGTATACTTAAACTAAGTCTGTGTGCCAAAATGTTATACATTGGTTAATATATTGGTTAATACATTGGTTAATGGAATGGAATAATTAGACTCTGTTGAGAAAGTTAGTGCACATTGATTTTTAGAAATAGTCAGTTATTAACACATTATTGCTCTGTATTTAAATAAGGTGAGTTTGACTGATAAAAATCATTTGCATTAAAAAATTCATATGCATAGAGAAAACTAATTAACTTAACATGAAAAGATATCTATCTATTGTTCACTAATTTACACCAAAATAAAATATTATCCATAGCAGATTAAACTTTGCGTGATCTTTATCATAAATTCAGTGTTGTAACTTCTTTTTTGCAATTTTATTTTTATTCTTAAAACTAATTTATAGGCATATATTATTAGCTACAAAGTACATACAGTATACATACATTCAAATATAAATACTTACAGTATAACATAGATACACAATATAATTTAAATCTGTTACTACATTATGATATATTGTTTATGTTTAATAATACTTTCAAAATCATCATGAATGTACTTAAATGCAGTTTTTCATCTGAATTAAAATGAAGATAATGCAGTTGTTACATTTAATCATGATGATATGCTAAGTATAGAAAAAAACTCTGAAAATGATAATTAGATTGGAACACCTTGAATCAAGTGAAGTAAACCTCTATAATTTATTCCAACTCTAAATTTGTTATAAAGATCATTGTTGATTTCATCAGCTGAACTATGTTTTATATTTTATTCCTTTAGTTTATTTTAACATTGTATTTTGAAGCATTGAATTTAAATTCAAACAAATAGCTGTAGCCATTCAAAATTTAATACATTTGATTTATATTTTATTTATAGTAACTATTTTATCACTGTTCAACATTTAAATACTTAATTATATTGATATGTCCAAACCTTCTTGACAGCTCAGGCTAAAGCAAGTAGGAGTTCAAATCATTGCTGCATAAGTTAACTATATTCTACACAAAACATTGCTGTGTTAGTGCATGCTTTTGTTTATTAGTTTTTTCCATTGTATATCATTATTTTTTATTATTGAATATTACATTTATTCTCTCTAATTATGTTTTAGATTTGATCGATTTGCAGAAGGAAATCCACTATTTTGTGATGTTACCTGGCATCCTGCAGGTGAGCCATCTTCTGATAAGCCTACAAGTTCAACAATGATTGCAAACACTATGCTCAACTATTCTGGAATTGATACAATGCTGCACATGACATGTTGCATGCAAACAAAGGATCAAATAACTGCAAACTTAATGAAGGCAAAAGAACATGGAATCAGAAATATTCTTGCTTTGAGAGGAGGTAAGTCAGTCATACATATGAAAATATTCCAAATTAAAATTTTACTTGTAAGTCAATATATATGTAATTAATATGATGCAGAACAATTAATGGCAGTTTTGAAATAATATCAAAATTAAGATATATATTTTTTATAATAAGGAATATTTGAAATACCATTTTGATAAAAGCGCAACTTGTATAAAATTGATCACACTTTTTTTCTTGAATAATATTTTTATTAAAAATTGGTTCTAGTTCATACTCTTCTTCTGCTAACAATCTATAATTATCATTAAAAGATGCACAATAATATACCAATAAAAGTATTTTGCAAAATCTTTAAATATGAATCTTTGATCCATTCTTTTATGCATTTCATAGTAATCTTCATTTTTAGATTAATATTTTCTATCCAGTTTGATTTTTTTTGAATTTATCATAGCCAATGTTATCTTTAAATAGGCAAATGTGTACAATGATCAAATTTTGATTCTGTAATTATTTTGAACATTGCAGTTTAGTAGCCTGTATTGTCCCACCTTAACCAGAGGAACTGTAAAATTGTTTAGTGTAGCTTTGTAATGATGGTCAATATGTTCACCAGTGATATGTTAAACAGATTCTTGTAGTCCAATTGTTTTATTAGTGACTTTCATTTATCTTCTTTGCAGATCCTTCTGATAATTCTGGTGAATGGAAAATGCAGGATGATGGTTTCAATTATGCTACGGACATGGTTAAACATATTCGAGATAAATTTGGATCGCATTTTGTTATTTGTGTTGCTGGCTACCCACGTGGTCATCCTGATGCCCCTTCTTATGCCGATGATCTGATTCATTTGAAAGAAAAGGTTGATGCTGGAGCACACTTTATTATAACCCAGCTTTTCTTTTCTGTAAATGTTTTCCTTAAATTTGAACAGGACTGTCGTAATATTGGTATTACCTGTCCAATTATCCCAGGAATTTTACCAATCCAAGTATGTATTTCTACTAATGATTTAATTTTGTAAAAAAAATTGAAGTATTTTTTAGAATGTATTTTTATTTTTGTAATTTTATTACCAAGTATGTTATATATTGTTTTAATTAATAAATATTTATTAATTAATTGAAAAGCACATATAATTTATGTTTTTAACTAGAATGTTAAAATCATTATTTTGTTATCTGTTTCTTGAATAATTTGCTGTGGTTCAAGATCAATCTTAAAATTTTCTAATTAGTATGGATGGATTTGTTTAATTAAATTAGTATATTTCTGAATTGACTTTGATTTAATAACAAAATGAGGGTATTCTTTCATTTCATCATTATTTTTGTGTTGTCTTGTTTCTATTACAGGGCTACCAATCATTGCATCATATTGTTAAATTATCCAAATTAGACATTCCAACAGAAATTATGGAAACTGTAGAATCCATAAAGGATAATGATGATGCTATTCGAAATTATGGCATTAGTCTTGCGGTTGATATTTGCAAACAATTATTTGACTCTGGCCGCGTGCATGGAATTCACTTTTATACACTGAATCGGGAGGTAGCCACCATTGAAGTTCTTAAACAGCTTGGTCTTTGGAATGATAAAATCCACCGATCACTTCCCTGGAAATCAACAGCTAACTGTGGGCGTTCTTCAGAAGTGATTCGTCCTATTTTCTGGGCCCTTCGACCAAACTCCTATGTTCACCGTACAAGCCACTGGGATGAATATCCTAATGGTCGATGGGGAGATTCAAGTTCAGCTTCATTTGGAGAACTTGAAGATTACTACTTGTTCTACCTTAAACCACGTGCTACAAAAGCTGAATTATTGCAGATGTGGGGTGCTGTCCTTGAATCGGAAAAGGATGTCTGGGAAGTCTTTCGAATCTATGTCAGTGGTGACCTCAACAAAGAAGGTGTTAGGGTAAGTTAATTTGTAAGGTATTGTGAAACAGTGTGACTATTATCAAATTTAAAAGTTGCAGGAACAATTGATCAATTTAATATATATTTTATTTTTTCTTATTTATATTTTAATCTATTGTACAATTAAGTATAGTACTTCATAAATTGTTTTAAAGTTTATACATAGTATATAGGTAGTATACTCAAAAAGCAATTGTTTTGTGGATATATTTATTTTTATAAAATGTCTCATTTGTCAACATTGTATGTTATTCAAAGACAAACTAATGTCATTAATAGAACACATGTTCAGCCTGGAGTCTGAGAAAAATTTGGGATGTTTTATTCAAAGGCAATGATTAATTTTACATTTAAATGTTTGAATAATTCGATGTTACATCACTGTAAATTTTCATAATGCTATTTTAAATTTTGAATCTTACTTAATATTTCTGTATATATGCATAATAAGTATCTCTCATACTATAATTACCGTAACCACAATGTTCGAATCATATGATTCTATGATGAATATATACTAAAATTATATATCATATCCAATGTGGTAAAGATGTACACTTTTATTCAAATTATTTATATTTAATTTGACATATGGTTTCATATATAGTATAGAGTACTATACTGGATAATATACTGCAAACCTGACCAGTAGGTTTTTCGTGGGAGGAATTCCTATTTAAAACACCTTTTCCGCCCTTTGGCAGATTTAGTCTACTTATAAATGTTCAACACAAAATTAAATATATTTTAAACTTTACATAGTTATCCACCAGAATAAAAATGGCGATGAATAAAATAGGCTATAATTAAATATATATTAATCAATTATGGGTAAGTTCTAATCTTGTTAGATTTATTAATGTTCTACTAGTTATCTTGAAAGTAACATTTATCAAATATAACCAAATTATAAACAAAACAATAAAGTAATAATTTTTCTGTGCGATTCATTTAAATGAGTATATTTTTTAAAATTGAAAATTACTTTGTTTTTTTACGATTAATAAAAAAATTATGTTTCACAAAATATCATTACACTAACTGTCCTATTATGGTAAAAAAAATTAAATCATAAAGCATTCCTAGTGTTTGAGCCTTTGGTTCATAACCAAGTTTTAATTTAAAAATATCTATTTTTTATTGTAAATAATATTTAAATTTATTAAATAATTAAAATTCATAATTTATTTTCGTCACTTTGCTATCATCTTCAGGTAACTCGGATACCGTGGCATGATGATGAAATCAAAGCTGAAACTTTTGTGATCCGCAGTCCTCTGGTTTCCCTTAACGGACGCGGAATTCTTACGATCAACTCACAACCGAATGTCAATGGATTGCATTCCGATGATGAGATATTTGGTTGGGGTGGTTCCGGAGGTTACATTTATCAAAAGGCCTATCTTGAATTCTTCCTTCCTCAACAACACCTTCAGGCTTTAAAAACTGTTCTGGAAAAGTATGAACAGAGAGTCAACTACCACATGATCAACTGCAATGTGAGAAAAATATTTATGTTTTTCAAGATAGTTCCTAATAGTTAACCGTGTAACAAACAATTATAGTGGTTTCGAGAAAAAACGTTTAAAAAAATCTTTTAATGGAGGAATAAATAAAATAACTTTGATTTCGAACCAAAATAAAACAATATTACGACTAATAACGTTTTAGTAAAGAGGTTTAGTTCTAATATTTTTATCTTAGATGTTTTTATATTATTCTGTTGTCAAATACAAATTTATTTTTTATAATTCTAAATGATAATAATTAGGATATACCTTAATTTATATTACTCACTTTGTTAAATTATTTTACATACCAAGAGTATGTATGCATGGGGTCTATTACGTAAACCACATAATTGCTGAATTTGACTCCATTTTGAACCACAAAAAACATGAAAGTCTTATTGTAAACTAACTACTTCCATATACAGATGCAATTAATCTGTTTTACATATCTCGTTTATCCGATATACATTGTTCTTCCTAACATATAATAGTTTAAATTAATACATGTAGTTGCCACGTGCATGAAACCTTTACCATGCGAATAAATTACATTTTCTATTACAATGCATTGTTATTTATCATAATAAAGTTTTCTAACATTTATCAAAAGTCTTTAATATTTTACTGTTGTTTTATATATAGGGCGAAGATTTCACAAATTGTCCCTCAGATCAGCCAATTGCGGTCACATGGGGTGTATTTCCAGGTCGAGAAATCGTTCAGCCTACAGTTGTTGATCCTCTGGCTTTTCATCAGTGGAAGGTGTGTACATTACTTACTTATACTGCCACGTTTGATTATGTCACTTCAAAATAGATATTCAAAAGATTTTTTAGTTTTATTATTGTAAAATGTAAAATTATGCTACTTCTTTTCAATTCTACAAATTCAGCCGGAAGCTCTCCAATAATTGATAACTGTCATTTTTTTAATTGTTACATTTGCTCATTCCGCATGTTACGAACATAGAGAGGAGGGAATATAGGGTTCAGTGCGCGCAAACTTTAGCTTTGTAGAAAACAAAGTGAGCTAGCTTTATCTACTTTTTTACTTTCAATACTAATTTAAATAAACACCATTTTTTTGTGTATTAAATTTGTAACCAGTTTTTGTAATTAAGATCGATTTGATGAATTTCATATATAAAAATCATTCTTTATAATTCAGTAGTTTGGAAGTATGCCCCCGGTCGTTAATGTTATCCCTAATAAATATTGGATTCATGTAATTTTAAGGGGCCATCTCGAGGACACCATTTTTACCTGCAAAAGATTTTAATTAAAAAAGGCACCTCGTTTTTTATGAGTGTAGTCTGCGTAATTCATATTTTTTTAAATTTCTTTACTATTTAGTACCTTCTTGTTTCGCTTTTTAAATTTCAAAGCTTTCAACTATTGTATTTTAAAACATATTTACTTGACTTTATACGTGAATTCTAAATTCGGATAAAATTAATAATTACACATCAATTGAAAAATTTGGCTGCAGACTATTCAGGCTTGCAATGTTTTTATTTATTACAATTTATGGACACATACACAAAAACTTGCAAAAGGCTTCTTGATAAATATTATTATAAGGGACGGGTTAAATGTTTAGTATATTTTTCATTATAGTCGTTACGACCTGGAGATAACCCATATGCTACTTATTGATTTTGTCTATTGCCTTCAGAGTGAAGCATTCGCGTTATGGTTGAAGCAATGGGCAAACATCTACAGCTATGATTCTTCATCAAGGGAGGTAATCCATAAAATTCACGATACATATTATTTGGTGAACTTGGTCGACAACGACTTTCCAAATGACAATTGTTTGTTTACGCTTATGGAGGAAACCTTGGCGATCAGCGATGATCTATCTCAATCATAAACTTTCACTATGGTGTTTTTCGTAAAACTGTTGTTAGAGTTAGACATGTATTATTTTAATATAAATACCGCCAGTGATCTATCACAATTGAATACCACACCTTATCTGTCTTTCAGTTCACATGATAGTTTCTTGAAATAACGTTGCTTTAATTATTTTCTGCTTTTGTTGATGTCGTTGTTTTTACTTTTGTTTCTAATTCAATTTACAACTGTATATAATACGATAAATAAAACTGACCCGGTCGGCATCACTTACTCGTTATTTTTTATAACTCGCATTAATCATCAATGTGTAATGTTCACGAAGAATTCTTCATTTTCATTATTTAAATCGTGAAAAGTATTCGCATGATTTAAATGATATTGTTTATTATATTCAATATATTCATATAAAATATATATAATATTTTTAACATAATAATTACTTGTTTATTCTGAGTGCTCTTTTGCATTTTTTGGGTTTTTTTTTGTATATATGTTTTCCTGAAAATAAGAAAATTTTATACTTTTTAGTTATGAATTAAATTGCAATAACTCTTTCTAAATGCAGAATATTGTTAAAATTAAGAATGGGTTAGGCCTGTCGACAGGTAGTGCAAATTAATTAAATATAACTAATGTAATATTTATGAAGGTATTTTTATATACAAAGTTTAATGCTGATGAAATATGCTTTCTAAAATTCATGGAAGACATAAATTTCAATGGTCATTATATAATTACAATTTGGAAATTATGCTCCACTAAGGTTAGACCTCTGAATTTGGATGTTTAGTATAGATTATCCGTTCAATAATTTTTGTTTTGAAATTTTCATTTATGTATTATAATATCCTTCAGTGAAAAAGTTACACAGCATCACCAACTGCGCTATCAGAGCCAGCTACTACAATTTAGATGTATTAATCTTCCTTTTGTGACATAGATGCAATTAAAAAGTAAATTTTGAATGAAGGAGATGGGTTGCCCATTTCCTATACTACATTTTCCGTATGAAATAACGAAGGTACAGTTCCAACTGGGTAGACACTTATTTATACATGGCTACTCTATTCTAACAACGAAGACGGATAGTGGGCTTATCGTTCAGTTTGTATATATATATTTTTTCGCCTTCTAAAACGAAACTTGAGATTGTAGATAACCCGTTTACAGACTGGAAGAATGCTACTGCTAACAAACGGGCTGCCCTTTATTGCCATTCATCCAGTGAAGGCCGTAGTCTATAGTCTTTAAATATATCTAAACATCTACAAAACACGGAAATTACCTGTCAAAGTACAACTTAGCAAGGCCTATGAAGAAAAATTACAAAGAAACCACCCTTATGGCATTATTATCAATTCATGGGTTTGGCACTTCTGTACATCCATAAGAACAATGACATTGTCAAAAACATAAAAAGCTTGTCGACCATACTTCGAAAGTGAGGTTTCACAATGTACAGACGTATTGATCGACTTAGTATTTAATGAAGATCGATAGTATGGTAGACTTATAAACCTATCCTACATTCCATAACATGTCTGTAGTACATCCTATACTTTTATTAATAACAAACTTTAAGACACTGTCTATACCCATACCATAGGCCTGTATACAGAACTGTAAAATAGTTATTGTAGAAATATAATTTTGTACTTATGTATGTAATTTTATACCTACTGTATGTTTGTGCTTTTTATTGTCCTAATTGTATATTTGTTTAAAATAGATTGCGCTTTTAATGCCTCGAAAAAATTATTCTGGCTACGGCAGCTTTGCTTTGAACATCATATATATCTATATATGAGATAGCTACTAAAGTAATTTAAGTGTAAATGAAATGTTTAGTATATTTGAAATGTATATTTCAGGAATATTTTACTAATCGATTTTATAGATCCATAAATTAGGCCTACGTTTATAATTCAGTAGTCTAAAATTACTAATAAAATCGGTAAGGCAAAATAATTAACAACTACATTAATTTAAACAAATGTAAACACCCACGATATTAGTGGTATACTTAGAGGACTATTCATATCTTGATAAAAATAATCTCGCCCTTCCCAGTCAATAATTTATAATCGGACCATTAATGGATTATTGGCATATACGTTACTGGTCCAATAGTCGAAAAACTACATTTACCAACAGTGAGCCTATAATCGGCAATGCAACCATTACCAATGACTATCCAACAATGTACCGTCGGGATATCCGACAAACCTACAATGAACCAATAATGACCCTATAATCCGCTGATTACCCAATATTGCACCAATAATATTATCCGATCATTAACCAATAGCTTTCTAAAATAACATAAAAACAAACATGTCAATTATTTTACATGAAAAAATGTATTATAAACA
>JAUZND010006295.1:0-10821 GCA_034780555.1 Coelogynopora nodosa | reverse complement strand
ACCGTGTTGAACTGCTTGATCCAACCAATCGAGAAACACTTCATGTCGCAGTTTTGAATGTGTGGAACAATCTTCGACGGCTTGACATAATGAAATTTATTACCGACCAAACCAGGGTTCGCCAACAAATTGCACTAAGGTTAGGTGGAAATCGATTCGTTTGAACATTATTCGTGTTTGTTTTGTACTGTTAATTTTATAATATTATATTTACTGTTCCTGAATAAATATATTTTTGGATGCACGCAGACTTTATAAACAGTTGAATTGATTGATATTGAATTGATGAATATGACATGGTATAATGCTCAATGAATAAAATACGAATATTAAAATTTTAACTAAGTTTAATTAACATTTTATTAAAAATTAAAAAACAAAAAAATTAATTGAACCTTATTGTATATTGTATATGTAGAATAATATTAAAATGTAACTTAATTCAGTTGTATATAGAAGAATAACATCATTGTAATTAAACTTGTTCTCATTTTATGCAACGTATATTTACATTTTTACTTTTTATTTTAATCTAACTAAATTTAGTTGCTTAAAATCTATATGTAAATCTATTTTTTTATTGTTTTATCAACATACATATATACTATAAATCTAGCTACATGTATATCATTTTTAAACAATTAACTTAAACCACCTTTATAAATTAATAAATACATGAATTACTTAGACAGATCGAGTAATCTATCAATATTTATAGTTTATTAAATTTATTATAATATAACATATGATTTATTACTATGGATATAGTGTATTATGGATATAGTGTAGTATGGATATAGTGTATTATGGATATAGTGTAGTATGGATATAATGTATTATGGATATAGTGTAGTATGGGTATAATGTATTATGGATATAGTGTACTATGGATATAATGTATTATGGATATAGTGTAGTATGGATATAATGTATTATGGATATAGTGTACTATGTATATAATGTACTATGGATATACTGTATTATGGATATAATGTATTATGGATATAATGTACTATGGATATAGTGTAGTATGGATATAGAGTACTATGGATATAGTGTACTATGGGTATAGTGTACTATAGATATAATGTACTATGGATATAATGTATTATGGATATAATGTACTATGGATATAGTGTAGTATGGATATAGTGTACTATGGGTATAGTGTACTATAGATATAATGTACTATGGATATAGTGTACTATGGATATAATGTACTATGGATATAGTGTACTATGGATATAGTGTACTATGGATATATTGTACTATGGATATAGTGTACTATGGATATATTGTACAATGGATATATTGTACAATGGATATATTGTTCTATGGATATATTGTACTATGGATATAGAGTACTATGGATATAGAGTAGTATGGATATGGTGTACTATGGATATAGAGTACTATGGATATAGAGTACTATGGATATAGAGTTAGTACTTTTAATGGTATTGCGTCGTATTGTCTTCAGACAACAACATCAGTGAGAAGTCCTCCAAACGATCGCGCAACAAGCCGACACCATCTCGTGGCTCTGACTCTGACGATTCGGACAGTGAAGTGGGGGGAGGAGGAGGTGGACAGGGGGGTCGTACAGAGGGGCGGACGGGAGGGGAGGAGGACGATGGCTGGCAGAGGTTCCAGGAGGAGGCTAGGAAGGAAAACAGTCTGGAGACAAAAGAGAAGTCGACCCACCAGGTTCACTGCCCCTATTACCCAGATGTGAGTTACGTCACCTAATTATTGTACTCCTTTTCATTTTGTTGTGTACACACCATCTATATTTGTGATAGAGAGCTGTTTTTAATGCAGATAGCGTCGTTTATAATTGACAACTCTTTCTCTAACAAGATACTTTTAGTAGCCTTGTAAACCAACTGTAAATGTCAACATTTTGTCAATTATCTACATTTTACATTTAGAAAATAGGAATATCTTAAATATGTTAATCATGTTATTGTTATTATCCTCCATGTGCGCTGTTTATAAAATATATTATATTATTAATGTTTTAAAAAATAGTACATCAAATACACAATAAAGGCGGTCCATCTATAGTTTTCTAATCAAATATCTATTATAATATGACGTAATTATGACTTTTTATTTGACAATTATGACGTTTCTGTAACTTGCGATGTTGTTGGTAACTATGACGTTTCTGGGAAAATTATGACGTTTCTGTGACAATTATGACGTTTCTGTAACTATTGCGATGTTTTTGGTAACTATGACGTTTCTATGACAATTATGACGTTTCTATGACAATTATGACGTTTCTATGACAATTATGACGTTTATGTTACAATTATGACATTTCTGTTTCAATTATGACGTTTATGTGACAATTATGACGTTTCTGTGACAATTATGACGTTTATGTGACAATGATGACGTTTATGTGACAATTATGACAGTAATCTCCCGTGTTGCTCACTTCAGGAGAAGACTGAATGGTGGTGGATCTATATGGCGGACAGAAAATCCCATCGATTGATGACAGCACCCGTCCAAATTGGCAGTTTGCAATCTGAAGAAGAGGTGAGTGTGGTCTTCATCCTCTTTACGTCGGAGACTCATTGTTGGATCTGTAACTCCATGTTTTTATAAACTGTCCTCATTTTTTATTATATTTGTCATACTATTTTCATGAAATTTTTCTTTAAAAATAATTTTTATGTATTTATTTTAAATTTAAAAAAATCATTTTAAAGTTATTGGATGTTATGTAACCTTATTAATATTGATTAATATAATATGTTCATTAATTAGTATTGATTAATATATGTTTATAAATTAGTATTGATTAATATATGTTCATTAATTAGTATTCATTAATATATGTTCATAAATTAGTTCATTGATCGATAAATTATATCTTCTTAAAATTGCCTCTAAAAGTTTCATATTACCCAAGTTCCACGCATGATAAGCTCAAATAGATTTTCCACATACGGCACCTTTAAGGCCTTCTGTTGTGAAACAGTACAATAGTTGTCCCTCCTCCCTCTCAGGTACAACTCAAGTTCACAGCCCCTCTGGTTCCTGGATCGTACGTCTACACTGTATGTTTAAGATCGGATTCCTACCTCGATTTTGATGTCTCGCAGAACATAAAGGTACGATTATTTTTGATGACCAACTACCTACTACATGTTGTTCTAAATATGTCACTTTAATATTTGGTCTGTTATCATGGACTTAGGTACCCAATCAAATGGTCCGTTAAAACAGATTTAGTGACCCAATTAAATGGTCCGTTATACAGAAAATATGAATTGCTACACCAATATAATATGTTATAGTCAGATTAGATATAGTTAGGTGTGATCGGTAATTTTGAGGGGATCCAAAAGTGGTTATGATGTGAATTGCCTATATGTTATCTGATAGTGGTAACTTTGTCTTTCGATAATAATACCGTGCATGGTTCACACAGTTATGGAAGATCAGGAAAAGTCATTGAATTATCATTGTTGTGAGGTCATTTTAAGAGAAATAGTTTTATATAAATTGATTCATATTTGCAACTCTCGATTTTCAAACTTGTTATTTATTTCTCATATATTGCATGATACTGGTTTATAGTATGTGCTCCTATTAAATTTATAATATTATTATTTGTATATTTTTAGTAAACTGAATAAACAAAAAATATATATTTTTGTAATATCATTGTAATAATTAAATAACAAAGCAGTATTATTTCGTTGCTAAGTGTTACTGTTCTACACAACGCAGTATTATTTCGTTGCTAAGTGTTACTTAACTATTCTACACAATGCAGTATTATTTCGTTGCTAAGTGTTACTTAACCATTCTACACAAAGCAGTATTATTTCGTTGCTAAGTGTTACTCAACCATTCTACACAACGCAGTATTATTTCGTTGCTAAGTGTTACTTAACCATTCTACACAACGCAGTATTATTTCGTTGCTAAGTGTTACTATTCTACACAAAGCAGTATTATTTCGTTGCTAAGTGTTACTTAACTATTCTACACAACGCAGTATTATTTCGTTGCTAAGTGTTACTATTCTACACAATGCAGTATTATTTCGTTGCTATGTGTTACTATTCTACACAACGCAGTATTATTTCGTTGCTAAGTGTTACTATTCTACACAATGCAGTATTATTTCGTTGCTAAGTGTTACTTAACTATTCTACACAATGCAGTATTATTTCGTTGCTAAGTGTTACTAGTCGATGCAATTATTTCAGATTTCTGTCAAAGAAGCGACTGTGATCGATGATCATCCACAGTGGAAACAAATATCCGACGACGAGGAGAAGTCTGGCGATGAATCTGACGCAGAATCAAATCTAAGCGAAGGATCTAACACTGATTATGATTATGATGACTGAACGATGACTCATCAATCCAGTGTCTAACTCAACTCTATTTTTGGCAGTTGTTTGGAAGTGGGATATTTGTCAGATATCTCATTCAAAGTCTTACATAATTTATAATATATTTCAAAGTCAAATATATTTTATTCGAACGATATCTAAGAAATTAAAAAAGATACTTAATTTATGATAAATCGCAATGATACAATCAATTAGTTACATTTTCAATTTTATTAAAGATAAATTAAAAATCTTTTAAATATATTTTAAATAAAGTATTTTATGGATCTTTGGACGAAAGTTTCATTTTCTTTGTCACTGTTTCATGACTACAGTCTGAACATATTGTGAAAATTATTTCTACTGAAAAATTAAATTCCATTTCTCGTGGACAATCGACTTTTCTTGTTTTGGTAAATATTCTATTATGCTTTAATTTTTTATATCGGCCATAGTAGTGGTACAGTTGTGAGTTCACTTAGTTCCGATTTCTGAGTGACTTCAAATTTATCCGGATTAGAAAACCTTTGACTGGTTATCATCAAGAAGGACAACCTTTGTGTCTTGAAGTAACCTGTTCGCAATTAATTCCTAGGTAACGCATCTAATCAATATATCCGGATTATACCAACTCTACCATGCTTGGTCTGTGTCAGGTGTGTTCATATTATTAGTCAAATGGTAGAATGAAAAATAATACATTAATTATCGAAATTTTCAATCTGTTTTGTAAGTTGCCGCAAGTGGATCCCAAGTTCCTCTATATATTATTACCCTGTGCAATAACTTTGTAGAATATGATACGTTTGAAGAGGGGGATTCTCCGCCATTTTATGGCCCATGTGAATCGGCGTTTTATCTACCCGTTTTGCTTGTGTGTGTGTGTGTGTGTGTATAAATATTTGGACACCTAATATTGAGGTTTACTGATAACGAACTAATATGTGGCGGACATTTGGATACTATTTGGTTATGATATTGTTGTATTTTCGTTGTTTATTTTGTAATTTTTAAATTGTAATCCTTCATACAGTAAATTATAAATATCACAATGATAATAACTGCTGCTTGTGTTTTCTCATTGTATTCAGCTTTCATATGTAGGAGTTTTAGAATTAGGAAAAGGTCTAAATTTGGGATAGAATCAAGTCGCTTAGAATTATGAATTCAATTATCATGATGGAAAATTAACTTGTTTCCAATATATTATGACATATTAAATGCAAACTTTTACAAGGAATGAGATAGGAAATGAGCAGGTAATACGTATTTAAAGTAAATTAGTTTTACTGAACATTTTGTTGCCAAGGGGATAAGTCATATATAATCATTAATGTGCAATTGCAGCTTTATTCAAGGATTGACAAAATACAGTTATCCCACTTTGCTAGCGAAGGCTTGTTATCCTAAGTTTCCCGAAATTTTGATAATTTTTCATTTTGACAATCTGGCACTATTTTCTAATAGGGGTGTCGGGGGTTGGGGTATCTAACTTACTTCCTTTATGTTCATTATTAACTTTTTGTACAAATTTACTCTTAACTTTCAAAGTTGTTCAATTGCAATTAGAATAAAAATTAATTGTTTTGGATAAATGCAAATAAAGATATTTTCCGATTAGACTAGAGTCGACTAGACCTGTACAATTTTAAATAGCACGGCATAAAAATACTTAATTTAACCGACCAAAGAACAAACAAATTACGTCAATAGTTGTTTTTAAATGCAATCTAAGTTTTAAAACTGGGAGCTTAGGAGCGGTTAGGATGCCTGATTAATAAATTTATGTGCCAATATATATGTCTCGACTAACTATATAATGTGTGTTGACATATTATGGCGGACTAGAGGGTTCAGTGTGGAAAGATTTCCAAATTAAATGAGGTTTACCTGGCAATTACAATTTAAACGAGGTATACCTTGCAGACCTCGAGGTAAACCTTGCAGATCTCAAGGTAAACCTTGCAGACGTCTAGGTCTGCAAGGTATACCTCGTTTAAATTGTAAATCTTAAAACAGTTTTACCAGGTAAACCTCATTTAAATTAGAGATTTCCACACTGAACCCTCTGGTCCGCCATAGACGTATATGATCATTACTGGACACTATATCTAGTTATATAACAATACAATCTTAGTAAATCGATTTTCTGTGGCAATATTTTAGCAACATATTTTGGCCTGTGTTTATTATTTTATAGTTGGTTTATGTCATTGCCTTGACTGATTAAAAAATACCTAACAAATGTTGCAATGGTGTGACTACAATTGTTGTTGCATTATAAGTATTACTTAAAATGCAATAACAATTTTTAAAATATCAAAGGATGAATGTGATTCTTGGATTTTAGCTTTACCAAAAAGAAATAATGAAAAAGGTTGATCATATAGCTACCCTTCTAATTCGTACATGTGTCAGACATTTGGCCCGAATTTTTTAGAGGCTATACCAAAAAGAAAGTTTCCTGGTGGATCACTAAGACCCATTATACCACCATTACGCTTTTCGGGTGTTCCTCCATCATATATATCGCAGGTAAAATGTTCCTCCATCATGTGTACCACAGGTAAAATGTGGTCGGAAAGTTCCAAACATAGAAAAACGACAATTATACAGTTTTAATATAAATGACAATTCATTTTCGGATTTAATGACCCTGGAGAAACGGTTAACAAAATAATGTTAAGGTTATATGTGAGCGCAGTGATACATCAATACGTGTTTTTTATTTTTATTGTTCTGATAATTTGCCGAAGTATTGTGGTATGATCCTAATTAAAAATTGTGTTAGTGCGTTTGGAGAAAGTCCTGAATGCCGTAATGAAACATATTCTATTTAAACTATCCCTGTCGTTGATCATCTTGGAAATAATCTGTCAAATTTGACACCGTATCAAATCAGCAGTTCTGTGTAAGTTAAAGAATATTTATTGAAAACGACGCCTGAATTATCTTCCGAAGGAGACCTTGTCAGCAATTTTGATGCTGAATTTATATTATTCTTATCCAGAGGTGCTCTTATTATTCTCACGGAGGCAATTTCTACATGGGTGCAGTTAAGTATGGTTTTTGTGAATATGGTATAATTCAATGTCATAACAATTTCTGAAACATTGTGTCGGACATTGCCCATCAGTATGACATTGCACCATTGCCTCCACAAGCCGCATGTCGGCGCTAAGCAAACGTACTTTTATCAGGTTTACAAAAACGAGACATTGATAGCACTGAAGCCATAATAGTTCAAAGGCTAAAATTCCACGAATATCTCGACTCTGAATTTTTAAGTTGGTATACATTTGCTATAATCTTGAATAACTTTTTGTATCAATTTTAGACTACAATTAGTATTAATACAATTTTATAATAAACAGGTATACTTTATATGGTATTATCGTGATAATTTGTATTTGATTAATTGTATCACCAAATAAATATAAGGAAAATCTAAGCTAGTATACTATATACTACATACATCTAATAGAAAAATAGCTGTCTTTTGCCAGTCCTTGAATTAAGCTATATCCTTGATAATGTGCTGACATATTCTATAGATGTAAAATATAAAGTTAACAGATAAATTGCTTTAAGCCATTGTATTTTGAATTTTTGGTAAAATATGAATTCTTCATAACAGATATACAGTACAACAATATACCATATAAATAGTTCATGAAATATTGTCATGTATTTTTATACTATTAATAGACTTTTTTTATAATATATTAATAATAATAGTATAAAAATAATTTTCTTTAAATAAAGATCATTGAACCTTCCTAATAATCAAATTATGTAAAATTTAATAAATCGTATATAAGCTTTCATAATAGAATAAATCCAAAATTTCATGAAAGTCCGCTGTTGGGAAGTATGATAAAATAGGTCAAGGGTATGGTAAATAGCATTTTATGTTAATGAGTACAAAAGTATTACAACACGATTTATTTAATAATTTTAAACATTTCGCCATGATTATGCCTTCTTGATGAAAGGTGAAAGCCCGGATTTTTTTATTAATTGCGATAAAACTTAAAATTTTATTTTTTTGTTTGCATTCCTCACAAGTAAACATTTCATGTTTTTATTTATAATCTGTATGCATTGTTGAAACTGGTAAATATATTACTTTTAAGTACGCTTAAAAGAATAGATTTATTGAATATCCATTTACGAAATATCTAAAAAGAAATTTATTAATGTAATGTCATCTATTTATGTCGGGGTTCATAATATATGTCATAAATATACAAAAGTAGAAAATCTAAAATATTAAAGGGAATTAAACTAATTTATATTTTTTCATGTTGTAATATATCCAATAAATATATATTGAATGGCATAATAATCTACATTTTTTAATAAGATATATAATGTAATTTCAAATTTTAAAGTCCGTGAAATATTAAATAAGCAATATGATATGCTATAAACTGTTATTATTTGTATTGTATTTTTCAAATAGTATTTGATAAATTCATTGTACGTCTGGCATATTATTTTTTTATAAAATATAAAATTCATTCAATTCCTGAAATTACTGTCTTGCTTATTTAACTTTTACATTTTGATAAAATTAGTTGTTTGAACATGTAAACAATATATTAAAGCGGTTATTAGAAATTTCTAGATTCTTAAACCTTTTGAAACACAATGCCAATGAGCTCTAACCCTGTTAACTCTTTAAAGATTCTCTTTTCTGCCGAAGGAACTGTTGTTCGAGGATTCAATAGAGGATCATCCGAACTTGGTACACCTACAGGTAATTGTTTAATTATTATTTGACCACGAATACTTAAATTAATATTATATTAATATTATAAAATTAAAGGTTGTGATATATAGCTTTATACCGCTTTATGTATATGTATTTTTATTTAATGCAGGACAAGTTTTTCTATTTTTTTCTATGGATGGGTATTTATAACATACATATTTTTAGAAGGGAATAATAGTAATGTTCTATGTATTTCAAATTAAATATTCCACAAACATTTCATCAAGACTATAAGTATAATAATAATATGCCTAGGACTATGTCTTGTATGAGTTGGAGACAAGGGCAAAGTCTATGAGTCAAGACTATTTAAATAATATATATATTGACATTACAAAGGGACACTTCACTTCTTATATATCAATTGAGTGTCTTAATAAGACAACAATTTAATTATTTATAAAATAATGTCATAAATTATTATTTTAAAGTATTTATTTCACAAAATAAATAAATAATACTATAAGTTCAAATAAATTAATAAAGTCAATAAATTTAATCTCTAAATTTGTTGCAATATTTAAGTTTGATTTTTAAGTTTTAATATATTTTAAACTTTGTTTCATATAGCAAAATATACATAAAACATCACCATTTATAGTTTTTATATTATTGACTATTATATATTGAATATATTTAAATATTAAAAAAAAAAATAATACAAAGTATAGAAATAATTTTATAAAATTATTATTAATTTTTTAAATAAAACTATATGTTTTTCTATTATATAATTATTGAATCATTATATTAATTTTATATATATTTATAGGTTTAATTTATTGATTAATTTAAATATTATAAATAAATCTCTTAAAAAGTTTTTAATAAATATATTTTATTACTGTTACAGGATAATATTGTTAGTAAAAAATATATATATTTAATAGAGGGTTTCATTGTAAAATTAAAACTAGAAGATAAAAATCTATATAAACCAGTCAAAATTATTATAAAGTTATAACAAAAAAGGTATAATTAAATATAACATAAAATTTATAATTATATTAGCCGTTTAGAGTGTGGTTATGATAAAGTTTTAAAATATTTATTTATGGGCCTTTATTTTTTTATTATTATTCATATGTAGAAGCCATGCTTGTTTTATAAACAAATACATATCATTTAAATACTTTCTCTAGAGTTATTTTGTGTCAAGGACAAAGTATATGGGCAATTTCACACCAAAGGGAACAAAAGTGACATCATAAAAATATTGTGTTGTGGTGTTTTAGAATACCATTTCAGTTTAAAAACACTGTCTTATTACTGATACAGAAAGAATTATTCAAATATCTGTTTCAGTATTTGTTTTATATAATTTTTACATTTGGTCATTTTAAAATAATGGTTCATCAAGAAATATAGTCAGGCCATAACCTTTGTCATTGTTTTAGTCAACACAAAAGCGACATTAGTTTACTTATAAAAGGCAAATCTTGGGAATGTGCCTCGCTCAGCACATCACTCTCGGAGGACCCACATATAGAAGTCTAAGTGATTGACCACAATCCCAACTGTACTATGGAAGAATGCCGATTGAAAGAAGACCATTATATTAGCTTCTTTAAGACCCTAGTTAGTTCCTGACGGTATTAATAGTGAGGGAGGGCAAATTACAAAATTATTTTATGATTGTTATTGATAAATGTTAAATAATAATAATTTGCATCAATTAAT
>JAUZND010006294.1:0-10822 GCA_034780555.1 Coelogynopora nodosa | reverse complement strand
ACACGAGTTGAAAAAAAATGGGGTGGGATGACTCATTTCTATTTTTAGATTTAGTTTCGGTTTCGGGGGAAGGGGGGGTGACTCATTTCTATTTTTAGATTTAGTTTCGGGCAGTGTTATGCAGATGTCCCCCTTCTATACTACTACGGAATGCAATGAGCGCAATACTTAAGCTGTTTTGAAAGACATAGATCACCACAGAAAATGTTGAGGAAGAGAGTGGTCGGTCGTTACTGTAATACAGGTTTACTATAAGGAAGCCACAATCACATTTTAGAGGTGGTGAATATGCCAGACCAGATAACTGGAAGGTATTCAATCCTTATTATTTATTTATAGTTAATGACAGATATTTTAATAATGACATACATAATTAATGAGAGACATATATTAATATATTAACAAGTAGAGTAGAATTCATTCACTTAAAAATTGCATTGACTAAAAAATTGGGTTATACAAATTTATACGACTTATCACTTCTACTTTTGGCCACGTGGGCTTACATACAGACAACGCTAGTGTGAAACAGAACATAGTGCAAAAATACAATGTGGGAGATTCAAAACAGATTCTCAATTAATGTTTAAAGAATATTCAGTTAAATTTATATATTAACAGCAGACAACACAAAAAATACAAGAAAAACTGAAAGTCAACTATTTCATCGCTATGCAATATATATTATCACTAAGAACTTCACAAGGTAAAACATTTCACAACGGTCCTTATTATACATATGAATACCTAAGTATATCACTGAAAATGTATATAAGTTGTAAGAGAATATATATATAAATTGTATGAGAAAGCGGATATAATTAATCCTTAAACATATGTCATCCATTGGACAACATTAAGTAATCTTGTTCAACACTCAGTGGCCGATTTAGGGTGCCCCTCCCTCTTTTGATTTCTCAATTTCAGAAATTTTTAAGGCTATTCAGAAATTCTTAGGATTATTTACGTTTTTTTTGTATAAAGACGATTTTGTATAAAAACGTCGAGACTTTATAGTTTAAACCTGGTCTGTATACGGCTATGGCTATTTCAAATTTCGGTTTTCAGTCAATTTTAGATTCACCAACAGTGACAAAATTGAGTATTGCATTAAAACAGCCTGCATTGAATTATCACTCTACAATCAAAAAATGTTTGTACAACAAAAAAATATGTATACAGTGTAATATCACCTACCAAAATCTAAAAAAGTATTATGATATACATTCTTGATTTTAAAAATTTATATGATGTTATACACAGTAAAATAGATGCAGAGATGCAATACATTCAAAGTTGATGTCTATAAGTAATAAATGTTTTATACTAAAAAAAGTCAGACATTATATTGCACAAAACTACAATGGTGCTGGTAACATGGCGGTCAAAATATGCGGCTTAGCAGCACGTTTTCCACAGTATTTCAGGTTGCAATGCTCAATATTCCCATTATGCTAGCCATGAACCCCAATTTAGTTATTTGTAAATTGAAAAAAGTCCCACTGGCAGTAACATGATGCTGAGCGATGTTAAACACACCGAGAAAAAAAAGAATATCCTAAACATCAACATGAGCTTAGTATCGCTATTGATGAGTACACTGAATTTGCTATTAACCCAATATTAATGACGAAGTTGGGTGTTTTTTGCGAAACTCGTTGGGTTGCCAAGCACAAGACTATGGTAGCTTTTCGTGTATTATTTCCATTGATAAAAATAGCTTTGAGCAACCGAACAAAGTGTTTTTGGAATGCGGGAACCCAGTCTAAAATTACAGGGCAAGTTGGAGAATAAATAGTCAGTTTGTAACACAATTTATCACGGTCCACTATCTGTTTGGGTATGTGTATTACATATTTCAGTTAATATATTAATATGTATGATCTATGTAGAAGATAAACGAATATATTATTAAAAATTTTTGACTTACAGTATTACAATGTTTGAGCAAGTTATTTTACAGCAAAGTATGGATGTGATGACTACTTATGAATAACTAGAAAAGCTGATGTTAGAAATGAAGCGGACGACATTTTCGCAAAACTTTACCTACAGATGACAGATTTGATGGGAGAAAATTTTAAAATGCCTCGGCTCTGTAAGAACAATACTGAAGCAAATTTCCTGAATTCAACTTTCATCGGACAATGTTTCTTGAAATGTTGGACTGCACGGTAGCAGAAATGCGAACAAGGTTAGAGCATTTATTTAAAACAAATTAGATGACGTATGTATAGTTTCAAGCTGTCACTAAATAAATGCTAATTTAAGGTTTACCCATATGATTAAGACTGACGTGACCGCATTTTGCATTGAGGGAACTGACGCCAGATAAAGAGGAACGACTTCTTCATATTGGTGAATCAGTTTTGCTTGATTCAGGTATGTAATCGCAAGAAATTCGTCAATGAATATTTTTGCGAGACATTCGCGAGACTGTTAAGTCAATCAACAAAGTGCTGTTACCATATTTTTTGGTCTCTTACATTATTTGTTGACTGTTCCATCAGTTGAACGAACAAACTCTGCATTTAAATTCATTAAAACCGATTGACGCAGTGCTATATCTAATTCACACATGAATGCTCTTCTTTCTTTATTTGTACATAAAGACAAACTATGATGCAATTGTTAGCAAATTTTCAATCAAATATAATCGGAGAATGAAGCTCAACTAATGCGATCATAAAAAATAAATTCAATATTTATAACATGTATTCAAAATAAAAATTTTGCACATCCTATGACTATACTAGATTAACTGTTGTATAAGTGTGTGCCGATGGATTTTTAATGTTATATTTATTTAGTTCATAAATAAAGTTTTTATTAAAAGGTTTTTCGGCAAATAAATTAATTATGCGTTATTCGGAAATTCAAATATTCCAGCGTCCCCCTTTTGAAAAATTCTGTATCCGCAAAACCGATGCTTCATCAGACATGGTCTTCTTAACTGTGGGTAGAACTTTCGCCTTTTGGAAAGGGGAAATCAAATGCTAAAGAACAAGTATTTAGAAAATTTAGTGCGCCCATACCTAAACTTTGTGATAAAAAAATCCTTAAAAATACTTTGGAATAATCTCATTATTCATTAATTTTCATGTAGATAGATAAGTATCGACAAAGGCAAGTAGAAGAATAAATGAACTACGAATGACTGTTAACTATATTGCCAACTATTTGCAATACTAGAAGGATTAAACAATAAAACCGTAGATTGGCTACTGCTCCCCTTTAAAAAAAATATATTCTTCTTGAGCATCTAAGGGTGATAATACAAGCAGTGTTTTTCATACCATGAAAAAAATAAGGAAACATTGTAATAATTTATATCATTTCATAAGACTGATAGGTTGGCTATATATTTCAAGTATAGCAAAAAAATTCCCTGGATATTCGAGAATGGCAAAATAATCGAGTATATTTGTCCACCTTGACCAATCAAACATTACAACAGAACCATAGTCAGCCAGTCGTATTTGAACCTTCTTAACAACTACAACTGCCAGTTGTAGAATTCGACTTAACCTATGCGATTTGATTACACATTATGGATACTAAAATAATTAATATGGTTCATCAACAAACCTACACAATGCAATAAAAACAATACTTTCTATTAAAAATTCACTTTCTGAATATCACGCCTTTACATCAGACACCACTGGTCAACTTAACCTGACTTGAAAGTTCTTATTGTTTCAAAAACAATCTCACATGATCGGATCCAACAAATAAAGGCTTGCTGACAATCAAAGATTACAATAAGGTAACAAACGAGAAATAGTACAAGAGCAGTATGACATGACAAACAGAAACTCATACCAGTTTGAAATTTTCCATGAACAACTGAGTGTTGATAATTCTATGGTACTAAACCATATAAAAATCAGATGCAAAATGTACATTAAGTCTAAACACACCTGTTTTGTGTATAAGATCTAGGGTGTAAGTCGGTTTCATCTCTGACTCCAGCTGTAACCACCACCATAAGATAGGTGGCTGGGCTTATAGAAATGGGTTAGGTGGCTGAGGTCTTAAAATAACTCATTCCTGTCGAATATTTAAAAAAATTGTCTTGAAAACGGCAACAATAAGGAAAACAATCAATAGAACAAATTTCACATTATAAATATAACAAATTATTACTAAAACAGTCATTTTTGGTATAGAGTAGCACAAAGAGTAATTTATAGACTTGCATGATATTCTTGAAAACAGTTTTCCAAGTGCAAAGCAGGTTGGTCAAGGCAAACACAACATCTATATCTTGTATTACGAGGGCATTATCCTTCCACGGCATTTCTGCGACACCATACATAACGAAGGCAAGGTCTGGTCATTGTCCAGTTGGGGTATCTTTTCCAAGTCATGCTGCTGGCAGGATAACTGACGAGGCATTCTTGCTCCATGTGCCAAAGAGAAGAGTCATTAACCAATCAGCATCTCATAGTCATACAAAGTTTTGTGTCTCATTTTTTCTAAAAACATTTTTGGTCAATACAAACCCATTTCTAATGAAAATTCTTTGTAATAAATGAAGCCAAGCTTTGTCAGCCACACATATGATTTTCGCTGTGCTTTGACACTGATAATATTTGGCTCGATTCTGTCTGTGCCGTTCATTATGACATTATAGTCATCACTAACCATATATTTATTGAAATTTTTTCTTTGGCCTTCCTTATTTGTCCGAACTTTTTGAGCTGGTATATCCAAACAATATATTATACATTTTGAAAAATCAAATATGCTAAACATTGATAGCTGTAACGGCGCAGCGGCTAAAGGTAGGTAAACTGGTTTAACAGATGGCTAATAAAAACATAGCGTTTACAATATGTAATATTGCAAAAGCAATGCATGCACGCCATACACCTACAGACATTGCCTGCGTTCCGACTTGAAGTGGTTAAGCTAAGGGAGTATGTCGGTTTCATTTCCGACATTTTTATTAAGGCTATAAGACTCATTTAAGGTTGCCTGCTTGCTAACTTAAGTGTTATATTTTTATATCATGGGAAAATTCCAATTTGAACCCCCTTCCCCTTCTTTTTTTATCCTGTCTTCTTAAGTGGGAGGGAGGCGAACTCTGTTAATAATACTGAAATTATTGTAAATGCAAAGAGTGACATAAATAACCACTAAAAAAGTTCCAAAGAAACAGGAATTGTTCATGAAAACCAAACAGATGAAATCCTCTATGTATTTGACAATTGCTACATGTATAACCTGTGAGAGCAGAATGGTGGTTGTATTTCATTGTATGTCCAAATTAGCCATGAAGTTTGCCCTCCCCAGAAGTTTGCGGGAACCAACTGACCACCTAACCAATTGAATTACTATTTTTGTTTTGTAGACCTGTCCAAATGACAAAGTAGCAAGAGTCTACCTTCAATCTTATATGCAGACCTTCCATCAGCCAATGCACCAGTACCAGACAACTCTTAGTTCCATGTACCTACTCCTCCAAGGAGAACAGGCTTGTCAGCATATGAAGTGTCCATGACTAAGGAAAAAAGATACAAATTATAAAACTGCGGAAGGAAAACCTTATTACCCTAACCAAAATGACGTCAATGACTTGATTAGAGATCTTGGTATCACTAAGTCGAGTGTTGAGCTTTTGAAATTTATTTTAAAGCAGGGGAATTTAGTGGACGAAGGTGTAAGTCACAGAACAGAATAAGCATCACCTAACATTTTTATGCTTCATTGTTATCAAGATGAGCTATGGATCTGCCACAATATAAGCTGTCTACTGCATAAATATAATAAGTAATCCTCACATTCTATGGCTCATTCAGTGCACCTTAAAGAGGAATATACCACAGTCGGGACTTTGTTACATGTCTTGAACTAGTATGGCTGGGAGGTAATATGTGATTTAAAAATGGTGGCATTTCTGATGGGTCATCAAATCTGATTCAGTTCAATATTAATTCCACATTCTCTGGTATGTTAAAATATTCCAAATTCTATTTATTAATTTTCTTAGTTAGATAAAAGTGTTTATAGCAACAGAGTAAAAAAATCAGTTCAACCAAAAACTGATCTTCTTTGAGAAAATTGGTATTCCGCCCCTCCATGAACGAAGGGTTAATACAGTATGATTCAGATACTTCTTATTTATATTAATGTAAATATTAAACATCATTGTTCTGATCACAAAATGAAAAAATTATTATTGATCATTTCTATAATTATTTCATATAAGAAGTTAGGAAGTAGGACTAAAATACAAGGAATAAATAATTTGTCACATTGTGTTATTCAATGTATATACATTTCTTACTAAATTGATTGATTGTCATACAATATTCCATTAAGAACCTTTAGATTCCTTTATGAACCTAAAACTATCCAAATTTTTATTATTTATTCATCCTAGCAGTCTACTGGTAGAAGTAGTAATTGTAGCCATGCTTGGATAGTAAAAGATTAGTATTTGCTCTATATGAATTATACCAACATTACATTTTTGAAATTTTGGCTTTTATGAACTAATAGAACAAATATAGGTTTAACTAATATGCCTGATGATCCAGCACAATATTACCCCCCACATGTCTTGAGTTGACTCAATTTCATGAATAAATAAATATATTATTTCTGATCAAATACTGATCATGTTGACAGAACAACAGTCTACCTCCAATGTATATTTTGAACTGATTAGTATTATTTCAAATTGTTAACAAAATGCTCTGAAACTACTATTTTCTTAAAGATAAATGCTTCAGACCATTGTTGAAGAGTCCAATGATAACATTTGTCTAGTAACTGATGCACACCTTGAGAATGTATTTCACATAAAAATAATACACCAATGAAATATAGAGAGTATATGCTCAAATGAAGTGACGTGTATTGCACACATATATAATATGTGTGATTCAAATGGAAAACAATGTATTTGTAGGATATGTGTAATACTGGACAGTGGATTATAATTTTAATACAACGTTGCACATCTTAAAATATGTAGCAATGATAAACTCTGTTTGCATGTGTGTATCACTAAAAACATGTTTATCATTAAATGCAAGCATGTGTTTAATAAAAAAAACTTTCTCAGCCACTACCCAATTGGAAAAACTGTATGACTATTCTGCAACTGCTGGCAAAGACTTGGAATCCCTTTGATTCAAAAGGAGATTAATGAAATTATTTCTAACAAGATCATTCCAACAGACATAATTCAAGAAATCAAATAGGCAGTGTTCTAGGAGAAATTATCTGATGAAGTGACATTACACAACACTGAACATTTGCCTTTATACATAACACATGTTGACTTCAACAATAGCATCAATAAAGTTTTTGTTAAATTCTCCTAGTTGAAAAGAATAACAGGAGAATATTTTTTTTCAGAAAGTGAAGCAAACTTAATGATTGTAGAGAATATAAGATATTGGAGGTCATGGTTATTTTATTTTTCTTAAAAAGGTACTCACTCAGAATTTCTCCTGGATCTGCCGGTGATATTTTTATGGAATCAGCATCAAATGTTATTATATATAATTGGCATCAAAATCAGGTTTTGTGGAATTGATAACAGGTTTTATATCAAGTATATCTGGTATCAGCAATCTTTCTAGTCCTTAACCATTTCATTTGGGTATTGTGGAATCAGAATCAGGTTTTAACTAGCAAATATTACATTAGAGTTTAAAGAGTACAATGATATGCAGGATCTATTATACTAACCCATAATTTGCCTCATGGCATTTATAATTCCCTATAAACATAGCCATACATTTATATTAATAATGTTTAACATTTATATATCTTATTGTGGGACACAGGGGAAGGGAGTTTTTATTATTGCATATGTAGAAGAATTACAAGTACAGGGTTGCCAACTCTCATGAAATTATGGCAAATATCAGGCTATCACACACAGATGCAATTATTTTCGTGCATTATTTACACTATGAATAAAAAATAATTAAAAAAACAGTTATACAGTATTTTGCTATTAATATTGCAGTTGGCAGAAGAATATTGTAAAAACGTCGAGTGTTTTATAATTAGCTTAAATGCTGGCAGCATAATGTTAATTATTTTTCTTGCTTTTTGCAGCAGTATTTGATGTAGTGAGCTGTTCTCACATTTATCCACACACATTTTTTTATGTGAAAAAGACATTTGTGATACAGGATATCATTTGATTTTATTATACTTTTGCATAAATATCAATCTATTGTATCAGAAAAAATAACATTTATTACAAGTTACACAAATGTCACAACCTAAAAAGACAAAAAATGCTGCCAAGAGGCAATATAAGCAGTTATTTTGTAAAACCATGAACTACAAATATTGACAATTTTTAATAAATGCCTGTTTCCACAACAACTTTCTCTTCAGCATCTGTTTTCAATGCTGTTACAATGAATGCTTCAATGACTATTGACAATGTTGTAAAAGTCAATGAATCTGTTTCAGCTACAACAAAAGGAACATTGTGCATCTGATGTGAACAAAACATTATTATCAACATTATCTAAGGGAGTTGGCCAATAAAAATTCAAGAATGAGTAGACACTAAATGGCCTTTTATTAAAAATATCATCAGTCCACCAATTATTTTGTGAAATTTGTTCAGCTAATATTAGCTGCAGTAACCAAGGGTATGTTAACATTTCAAGACACTGAACAAATTTGTACTGCTTAGTAGAAAATAAAACCAATATCACAGTACACCCATGTTCTACTCTAACAAGATGGGCAGAAGTAAGTGGTTTCAATAATGGTGAAGCATAACATTTCATTTGCTTTTGCTGACCATCTGTAAGTCTGCTTTTAAAAAAAAGTTCACTGACTCAGAAATTATCAAATAAATACAATTCTGCATGCACACAAAAACAATGTGTATCCTAAACAGAGCATTAGCACCATATTTCCACAATGAATTAGTTAACAAAAGGAAAACACCAGGTGTAAAAAATTAATGCATTGATTGTCAAGATATCAGGGCTGTCAATGGACTTTGCGAGTGTAAGCAGAAGAAAATATAATTAATACAAACCAATCTCTTGGGGGCCCATGACGAGCATTGTAGAGCAATCCTATAAATCTGACCGCATAAGGATTTTTTTTTATTTTAGGCCTTAGAATGCATTTAGATGCATCTTCTGAAATCATTATTGCTTATGGATGTATAACTAAATTAGTATTTTTACAAGTTCGATTCATGAATTTAAAAAATAATTAAGAAAACAAAGTATGTTCTTAATTGTTTATTTTAACAGAAGAGGTTACAAAATAATAACATGAAATAGTGAAGTTATAGATATGATCCTAAACAATGATATAATCACAAAAACTATTGATTACTATTGAATATAATAAATTTAAATTAGTAAAACGAAATATATGAGCAGAAATGATTATGAATCATCAACATCATAATTAGTAATAACATAATTAATATGATTATAGTTTATAACATATATACAAGTTATTAATCATATTTTAAGGACATGTACAAACACTGCTAATTGTATGTCAACATACTGAGAAAACTAATAAAAAGTATAAAAGTGAAAAAGATATTTGATGTGAAAGAGATATATGATACTAACTGAGTTACCTACAGATATTTGGATATATGTACACAACAGGACAAAATGCAGCAACAGCAGAAAATATTTTTTAAAAAAATGGTATATATTTTGAAGAAAAATTATATTCTCTGGGATAAATGAATTGCTGTATTGGTTGTCAATGCTGCTGTGATCACATTCAAAGAAGTAAACTAAATGTTCCTGATACATTTAATAATCATCATAAAAAATATATAAAACATTTATGTCACAATATATCTAGATAGTCATATCAGCTAGATCACATTTTCTAGTATCGACTCTTCAACAGTCTTAGTGCCTTAAATTGTGTAATCCCCATCCTTAAAACATTTGCCTATAAGTAAAAACCAATGCCAATACCATAAAAACAGATACCTATGCCAATTACTTTAATAAAACTGATGCCTATGCCAGTACCTGAAAAAAACTTAATTCCAATGCCAATAAATATATTTAAAAAATATTATTTTACATATTTGTTATACTTCTGACATCAAAATAACAATAACAAAAAAATTCTGGCTTTATGGAATTACTTACTTGAAATGCTTATAGTACACTTACACATTAATAAACACTGAAAATGTAATATAAATATAATTATTATATTATAAAAGTCCTTTGAAATTTTTTTAGATGGCTGCTGGAAGTATAACTATGTTTATTTTATTACCTATTTGTTATTAACTACACCCATTTATTTAAAATTATTATTCCACTTATATTATATCATTTTCTTATGTTTCAGATATAGTACATGGTCCATCCTATTGATCTAAGAATCTACATGGGGCATGGGACATCCCATAACCTATCCTATACTCCCTCAATGTGGTTACAATTAATATAGGAAATGTTGTCATTAATCACTAACTCTGATTCCATTCTGTTATATTCTAATTATTTAAATTTCATTTTAATGAACTCTGGTTTCACTCTAATCTACTCTAACTAACTCCAATTTTACTATGTTCAATTATAATAACTCTGATTCCATTATATTGTCCTCTAACTATCTATGATTTTACTCTAAATTATATTATGTATTTAGCATCAGTATCTGTTTAACGGTTAAAGGCTGTTTGGGGTGCAAATTTTAATAGGGTGCTTGAAATTTGCTGATATGTCATGACTTTATATATATATATATCATACTTCTTATGCTAAAATATATTTGTGTTTGTATGATTACAAGTAAGTAAATTTTTGTTTTTATAGTTGTGTACGTT
>JAUZND010006293.1:0-10822 GCA_034780555.1 Coelogynopora nodosa | reverse complement strand
TCTCAGAAGTCATTAATTGACGGCGCCATGGCTTGGTATCTACGAAGTCATTAATTGACGCCATGGCTTGGTATCTACGAAGTCATTAATTGACGCCATGGCTTGGTATCTAAGAAGTATTAATTGACGGCGCCATGGCTTGGTATCTAAGAAGTCATTAATTGACGCAACGTGGCTTGGTATCCAAGAAGTCATTAATTGACGACGCCATGGCTTGGTATCTCAGAAGTCATTAATTGACGCGCTATGGCTTGGAATCTCAGAAGTCATTAATTGACGCACCGTGGCTTGGTATCTAAGAAGTCATTAATTGACGCGCTATGGCTTGGTATCTCAGAAGTCATTAATTGACGGCGCCATGGCTTGGTATCTACGAAGTCATTAATTGACGCCATGGCTTGGTATCTAAGAAGTCATTAATTTACGGCGCCATGGCTTGGTATCTAAGAAGTCATTAATTGACGCCATGGCTTGGTATCTAAGAAGTCAAACTTATATAAACTGTTAAGGTTACATGAAGTCGCCATTTGTTGAAAAAGTGATAAATTAATTATGTATACTAAATTAAAAATAGTTAACTTTTTTAAAAGCGTATACAAACAACAAATGAGCATATCATATCAAAGAGTCCACGAGAAGGTTCGAACCTGTTCCGAGACAACACCTTTGGCCTTGGTATGCACAACCCAGTATTTTATCTATTTGACTATTCCTGTTTACAACCATTTAATATTTTAATTTATCATAAAATATATAAACCGTATTTAAAGGTCTAATGTAATACATACTGTCATGATAAAAATAACACATATATTTATAAATAAGTGGTAAAATAATTGTTTTCATAACAATCGCTATATGTTATCATTAAAATGATATATCTATCAAAATAAATACAAGATATATAAAACGTATAATATATATTATCTACAACACGAAGAAAACATGTTGATAAAGCTCTTTAAATATTAATATACTGTATCCGTAATCTTTGTTAGAATACACCGTTGTTTAATATATAGGAAACTAGAAAATCTACCCGTCACTTGATAAGATTACAGTATTTTTAGGTTGATCCTTACTGTGTAGCAAGTCAAGTATTTTTTTTAATATTAAACGAAAGAAAAAATAGTCATGACAAATAATAGTCATACAACTAAATTACATAATAAAATATACTTAAATACTTTACAGAACTGCAAAGCAATGTAATACATATTGTATTCGTGTGAAAACATTGGATAAAATAACATATTTGAAAATATTTTTTTAAATACAATCATTAATTATAGTTTAACTTCACTAGTCTTCAGCAATACGGTTTCATGAAATACTTAGTTGATAAAATAATTTTAACTTTTAAATTATGTGTAAATAAAGTATTAAGACTGAATTATCAACCATTTTTAAATAAAACATATATATTTTTAAGCTAAGATAATATGAGTTATTTGTTTAATGTTTAGTTGAAAATTATTATTAAAACACTGAACAATAAACTATTTTTAATATCAAAATGTTGCCCATATACTTGTATGCATTTGATAAAGGTCCGCCGAACAAATAAGCAAAGTATGAAGCAGTAACATAAATCAATATCTATAATTGCTTCCAACCCTGCTACCTACTGCATGAACACATGCTACCTCTAATTAAACATCATATAACGTAAAGAAACTTTTATTGGTTCAAAATAGTAACGTACGTACTATCAGTCTATACATTACATATATTTACTATACACTTGTTAATGTCTTTTAAACGGAATGTTATAAAAATCCTATTTAGATGATCAGAAATATGAATAGCAACTACTTTTCAACTATTTTCTTAACAAAAGTACACATCAATTATTATTGACCGCATTAACAGAAATAAAATGTTAAACACTGTCAAACGACTTAAAATATATACATAGTAACAGGTCTATAAAAAAATCTATATTCATTATCATACATCAAACGAACCTTAATGATTACAGTTCTGAGAGAATACAAATCAACACTTTCCACAGAGATTGACTAAAAGTGCAAATAAAATCATACACGGTAAGCGGACTGAAATGAGTCTAGATAACAGGACGCGTAGCGGTACGACTAGCGGCTTTCACTTTTTCAATGTCTGAGATTGAATAGGATCTTTAGAGAAAGATAGTCAGCGCTTACCTGAGAGAAATACCCGAACGTTCATAGTAGGAGTCGATGTATACTGAAAAGTGATCGTACATACACTCCAGCTTGAATGAATCGAAGTAGAAATTGACAAAATATCCAGGCTTAGATGTGTTCAAGATCCACCCGCACATGTCGAAGGAGTTGTGATTACTGGGGCCATCAGAAATCTCTCCTTTTATGCCGTACAAACTGGAATATGAATTGAACCCCATGAAAAGAGAAATCTGAATAATATGTTCAGAGGGTGTTTAAAAAATATTGATTATTCCTAAATGTTCCTTTTTATAAATATGAATAATTTATCTTTTATAAATTAACCTTTTCTCTCAGTAAGCTAATTAATTGTCTGACTGATATTATAATATCGTTAAATGTATTACCATAATTATGCGATATACCTATTTTACTCCTTGCTATCATTCAACAGGCAGAAACATCACAATTAAGACATACTTAAAAGAATGTCTTTAAAAATATATTGTATTGCTAAACTATATATATAAAAATATAATATGACAACTACAGTGAGTGAAAAAAATCTAACACACCTGCTTATTTTCATAGAAATATAACTGAATAAGTACTTAACTGTAACATTGGTAACTATTAAACATATACAAATTTTAATTAGCTTGGCAGTATTATATTACACATTATCTGGAAGAAGTAGTCGTTCAGCAGTAACAATATCCTTGATCAAACTGAAAACAGGGCACAGTGACTGTATACCAGCTTTTGGTTGATATTGTAATACATATTAATACCAAAGCTACATGATAAACGACAAACTACAGGATTATGATACTGTAACGCGTACAGTTTAAGGAGATGCAAAAAATACATCAGAAATTAATTTCGTAACACATGTCGAAAATATACGATTTAAATATCAAATAAGGCAGTTGATAACTGGAGTGGAATTATTGTATGAAATGGAAACCATTGCAGTTTTACATGGAATAATTATCTGCAAAATAAAAACAAACTAAATAAAATATATAAATATATAACGTTATACAATACTAATATTTCGAAGATATAAAAATTGCTTATTATGACCCATCTGGGTAACAAACAAGGCACTGATTGAGCAAATAAGGATGTGGGAATCATACCTTAACACAACAATTTCTTTACATAATTTTGTAGGAAAACATTGAGAGAAGCTGATTGTTAGAGTGAACATTCATCATCCTCGTTAATATCACACAAAAAATATAATTAAAATAATCTATAAGAATTTTTAAGAATTAAAACTAATAAACAAAAATTATAAAAATTGCAATTAAGTAATAATAAATGAGTTATTTTATATATGTAACATCAAGAATTGAAGTTGTCCATACAAAAACTGAAATTACACGGAAAATCGGAGTGTCAATTCAACCATATACATTTTTATATTAAACTGTTACTAGATTTTTATTTAACCAATCTCCATGTAATTACTAACCATTTCCAAGTTAACTATAGCCGTTCACACCGTTTTCATTTTTGTTTTAATATTGACTTTTGGCAGATTATATACTGAAAAGATTTATCAAACTAGGTAAAAATATATTTTAATTTTATGCATGTTTGTACAAAATTTGTACAAACAAAATTTAATAATAAAATTCTGAATTATTAAAATAAAAAAGTAAAGGTATATCTAACCTTTCAGCTATACATAAAATTATATTTCACAGAGAATATTATATAATAGTTTATTTAGCCTACATTACAAGAAAATAGTATAACTTCATATAATCTATATATATATAAATAAATTTAATGAAATTCTGCAAAAATGTTTTATAATTTATAATATCATAATATACAAGATAAATTTCTGAACAAATAATTGGTAAAGTTTTATACATTAACTATTTTCCGCTATAATCAGTATACTAAATTTTAACAAAATCGACAGATCTCTATTCTAAAATAATATATTGAACTTTTCCTCTCTTGATTAACTTTTGAATGAATAGGACCATGAAGAATAATTGCCTTAAGTTTAGTGAAGATAGGTTAAACCCGCATTCAATTAGATTAGTCACTAAAAAACTATCCAAATATATTTTTTTAAATATAGATGATTTGAAGTTTTTTTTAAGACACAAAATTAGTATCATAATTGTTATACGGCTTCTTTGTGCATCATCATCATAAACATTTCATAAAACAACAATATTAGCTTTGGATGCCTTGGCTTACTTAATGTACAGTAGCGTCAAGATAATAATATGTATTGCACATCTTTTACTCAGGTAGAGTATATATAAAATTTCATATGAATGTGAGCTTGTTGGAGTTTCATTATAAATAAGTAAAATAAGAATGTAAACAGTGCATAACTCCAAATTATTAGGTAGAATTAGGTAGAGTATATTTATAATGAAATAATCAGAAATAAAAACTATCTGTGAAAGGTGTCTTCCTGATATGATATTTAAAACTTCCATAATGTGTAAAAATTTTAATAATTAATACCAAGCTGATATCACAAAAGATAATAATAAATGATATTTAGGTATTAATTTTTAACTATTTTTGAAAACATTTCATTGATTCAAGAATAATTAAGTACAATTTTATATATGAAATATCACACATATTAAGAAAAAACAATTATTATATATTTATCATATTTTTAATAATGTAATAAATGCTAATATCATTTATTTAATATACTAAAACATAATGCATACTATAATGAAATCAGTATTTAATGCATAATATTTTATTAATTTGAAGGTTTTACATGCTATCTATTTATCTTGTGTACTGTATAATGTAGGGACAGAGTGTACAAAATGTATTTTTATATTATATAATCAGCAGAACAATCTATGAAATCCCAAAAATTAAGTATTTATATGAGTTGTCTCTACACAGTGAATATCTAAAAAAATTGCAACATTGCTATGTAATTAAAAGTGTAAGTAATTGTAATGTAGTTCAACATTAGTTAAATAATGAGGTAATAAAGAATTATGTTATGTTTTAAAATTTAAAATGTTCTATAAACAAATATATAATCACAATTATGACTCCTTACATTGAGGAAATGTTAATGTAATTTTTTAATCTATATTATAAATATAATTACATTTTATTTTATTTAGAAATTAAAATTGATCACATGTACATATAAACAATGATTTATATATCTGATAAAATGAGAGCATACTAAAAATTCTCCTGTATTTGTAGTAAATGAACACATTCTATTCAAATCCTCAACATCACAACAATACAAATAAAAAATATAAATGAAAAAGAAGAACCGGAAATTATCAAAGTGACTGTCAAATAAGAAACAAAATTTAAATATAATATCAGGATGGTTCAAAGGAAAAACCAACATTCATGGCAAAACTCGTGAAAGATCAAACAAAAGGAATGAGTAATCATTAAACCACAAATATTATACCAACTTTTTTTTAAATCTAAACATAGCTTGTACTCTATGTAAATCAGGCCTGGAGTGATAAGATAGGAACTCAAAAAATAAAACACAGTCTGTCAAATAGTATGTTTAAGATGTGTGGGATTCTGGGAATGTTTAAGACAACACCAATATTACTTCATATGATTAGCCTATATTAAAAAAATGACATATATTTTAAAACAATAATCATTTATAACCATATTAAAATGTAAATGTGTTTATAAAGTAAAAACCTAAGATATAATAATTTGGATCTGAAACATTTTGCTAATGATACCAAAACTAAATCACTTTAAACTGGTATTTATATATAAATTCATTTATTTAATGACATACATTTTACATAAAACATGGTTACTTAAATACCATATTTTCAGTGGCTAACAGAAAAAGCTTCAATTTATGAAAAAAATAGCTTAGTGAATAAATGAATTTGGTAATTCTAGGTTCAATAAGCATAAGTCTTAGGTCCACCTAATTTTTTTATAAATAATGAAAAAATTTCTCTTTTTGGTTCATCCATTTCAGGTGGTCATTGTGTTGCATATACCAAATACAACACTGATTGGTATAAATATAATGATAGCCTTATTTCTAAATTTAATTTGTATACTTTTCTAAATTCGCATGAGGCCTATACGCTTTTTTACCATCCTAATCAGTAGTTATTGAATAAGGGAAGTGTGATGGTAATGCACTATCAAACCAGTTAAACACACCACTCAGGGTCCTAAGTCCCACACCTTATTAATTTTCTACTATATCTCTTTAAGTCAGTTTCTGCTTTTGGTCGGTTTTGAGTCCTGAATAATGACTTTAGTTAACATATAACTACTACAGGCATGACTTAACATCCTCTCATTTCCTAAGCCTGTGTTATAAGTACAAGTATAATTTGGTGGAATTCCTTCATTATTCTTTTACTTTTTATATTGGTCTCCTGTTGGCTGGTTTCCTAGAAAGTTATACTGTTGTTTTTTCCAGTTATATAATTTTTTCAACTTTAACTTTTGCATATCTGTTTTGTCAGTTTTCTTTGTTATATATAAGTACCTTTTCTTTTGATTTATATTTTATTATTTCTGATTTATCTCTTTTCCTTCTAACTGGTGAGCTGATTTTGCATAATGGTTCCAATCAATTCTATTATTATTAATTAAAAAAATAGTACACTCAAAACCAAAATACTTAAACAAGTATTATAGGTATCACTATATAAAAATTAGTTTATCAAACTATATCAAATTTTATATTATAAAATATATAAGTCAAATAATTACCTTTAATATTTTAGATATTATTTTCTACACATTGATTATTGAGAGTAATACTGGAAGCAGATGTTTTATTTCCATATATTATTATATATTCTTACTTATTCTTTTATTAAATTTAATATTTTGGTTTAAAACATTATTCTAACAGTGCAAGTATCATTTGATATAAACCTATTCTTTATGGCTTGAGTTCAACATTGACTAATATAGTAAAAGATAGAATTCAGTACAATAGACTAGTAAATTTATACAATAGAACTGGGCAATCTCAGAACTTGCCTACCTTTACAACATAAATCCAAAATTTACTTGTTTATAAGATGCTAAGTTTTAAGAGTGCTAGGATTAAAATTTATTATTGTAGGGTCTTTAGGGTGTATTATATTGCCTACCATTATTATATGAATTAAAATATTATATTGTAATCAATCACACCAAGATATTTGTTTGTTGTTGGAAATTAACTCTGGTTTCACAAAACACACCATAAATTGTTGAAAGAGCTTTGATTGTTGATCATGAAGAAGATACACTATGGGATCTAATATTTGAAACATGATAACATATTATTTAAGAAGTGGTAAGATAGCCTCATAGAAGTGCAAAACCAACAAGGAATGTTTTTGATAATAGAAAAGGTACTACTTTAGTTTTGTCTTTCTTGCAGCTCCTTTGTCTGTCATAGACTTTGTACATAGAAGAGGCAAAATTTCCCTAATTTGTGCTTTAGACTCAGTACTACAATTTCGTCTCCGCATGATTTCCATAACTCATGATAAGTACAGGACCCTATCTTCCTCCTTCAAAAAAGCGAAGTAAAAACAGATGTATGCATCTAATAACCACAATGTATCAATTGAAACATTATAGATTGATAACCATCGATGAGTAATATAATTTTTGGGAACACAATAAGAAATGAGTAGGTACTGTAATTTCTATGTAATTAATTAAATATAAATACAATATAATATAATGGAAATAAATTTAAAAATACTCTAGAGGGCTGGAAGGCAACAAATATTGATAACCCTCACCCCCTTGGCCTTGAATTTTTATTGCAGTTTTGAATGATTCTGAAAACGATCCATTTGAACTCAATAAATATGGAAAATACAGAAGAAAATCATGCCTAAAGTATAAATCCAACATGAATTTGGCCAGAACCTATAAGTATAACTTATTAAATTACCCAATTTTTTAAAATATACTATGCATAATTCTTATGCCAATGGAACAATTTTAGAAGTATTTGATGTATTGACCACATTGATTGTTGAAATTAATTTGATTTTTAACCATGCAATTAATTTGAATGCATTTTAATTATGCAATGCCAATTTAAACTTTAGTAAAATTTTATAGTAGATTATTTAAAACATAATGATTCAAATAAGAATTTACCTGACAACTCCTGAGCATGATGTGCAGTTTTCTCCCACCCAACCTTCATAACATTTACATGGTTTTAATGAATTCCCTGGATCAAATTCCCCATGATGACACTGATTTGTACAAGAAACATATGCATTAAAAAATATTATAAAACAGATCAATTTTGATACGCAAGAAACGACGACCATTGCATTTCTGGTAAAAACATTTGAAATAATAGAAAATAATAATTTTTCTAACTGGACGTTAAATTTCAAAATTACCACTATTTACGGATTTCCATTTAAACAAAAATATATATTGTATTTATATCGTTAAAACGATTATGTTTTAACTATAAGCTACATGTTACATTATTCTTCTTCTTCCATATAATATACAGCTAATTTGCTCAGTTTGCTATTATTAAGCCTAAGCGAGTAGCTTGTTTAGGAAGGCGTTAGGTGTATTGGTATTTGTACTGTTTGAAGGTAGAGCTTTCTAAGATATTATAGTTTTAAAAAATTAAGAATTCATTAAAATGAATTGAGACGTTAACGCTGATATAAAATTATCAAATTTTAAAAGGAGAATTATGTACTTTGGTACTATGGTATCCTCTGCCCTTGTATAGTTATTTGTGTTTAAGAAATACGAAAAGTCGACATACTCTACTTTGTTTGGATGAGTAACAATTATCAAACTAATATATATGAATCTAAAATTTTAATGACTAATTAAGAATCAATATATTTATCAAAACAGGATAATACCGTTTTTAATTAATAAAATTAAAAATGTTATGTAAAAAATGTAGTGTTAATGGTTCATTTTAGAATAATAATCAATATATCTACGAGGCCCATAGGCAGAATCTATTTGTTATCGTCAAATCGGAAATGTTAATTATCGGAATAAAGTGTAATTATTATTATGGTAGTACAGTTTCAGTACTAATATATATTTTTACAGAAATTGTGCACAAGTGTTACTTTTCGAAATTTTTAACATTTTTAGGCACTTAATTTTCAACTTTTAAAATTTCAACATGCCAGAATGTATATAGGAGTTTTATTATGATTATGACATTCATTGATGTGTTATAGTAATATGTTTAAATAATATGACAATTGTTTTACTATTTAATATATTATTCTATGCTATGTTGTTTTTTATTGTATATATGTTGGTATAATTAATTAATGTAGATTTAATTTGAAAAAACTAGAATGACATCCAAAACTTTAAGAAATGATCTTTGATAGTTGCTCCAATGCGTTAGTCTATTTCGAAAGTCGTTGTTCTTTTTATCTACTAGCTTAATAATATGCGTAAAGTCAAGAATGAGGACACATTGTGGAAAACATTTGAACATACTATTCAATCCTTTGAAACATAAAGCCAAAACACAAACATCTTTCTCATTTTTTTTGCGAAAAACAGCACATTCAAACGTTTTCCCAGGGTGACAAACCCCGCTATGCAGGCTTCTTCCTCATTCTTGACTTTACTCATATTACTCAGTAGTAAAATATTGGTTCACAAAACATTCTCAAAACATACAAAAAAATTATTTTAAACTTAGAAATTTACAATAAAAAATTATTTTAAACTTAAAAATTTTTAATAAAAATTTGTATTTAATTAAAAATTTAGAATTAAATAAAAAAATAATAATTTAGAATTAAAAAAAAATCAAAAAATTAAGAATTAAATTCAAAATTTAGAATTAAAAAAAATAAATATAAATAGGAATTAAATTAAAATTTAGTATTTTACTTCTAACACTATAATAAACAAAAAATAAAGATAATAAATGTTTCTTATGGTAACTTCTAGCGCTTAAATATCTAGCACCTTATTACAAAGAAACAACTGCCCATTATAAAGAATTTGTACGTTTTACTAAAATATATTATGAATATCCAATTACAACAGATAAAACCGGTTTTAAAGAAACAGATAATAAAATGAATAGTAATGTTTAGTCATGTGATCCCAAACTTATTTTAATTAATAAAAGTAATAAAAGATACTCTGGAGAAGCTTTTAATTTGTATTATTATAAGTACATTATTGTCCAATAAAAAACATTCAATATTTTTTAAATGGATTATTAGGTCAAGATAAAAATAGGATTTATTGTTTAAATTGTCTATCAGATTTTTCTAAACGATCTGTTTTAAAAATTCATGAATAACATTTTTTTAATAATCAATTCTGTAGACAAATTACACCAATCACAAATCCAAGAAAAGATGAAACACCACAAAACATTAAAAAAAATTATAATCATTATTTCAAACATAGATCTCTAATTACAGTTTATGCTGATATGGAATAAATAAATTATCAATATAAGGAAGACGTTAAAGGGATTTTCAATAATGAAATAAAACAAAAGGTAATTTCTTATGGTTTATATATTTGTTTAGAATCACAATATTTAATTAAATCTGGCTATTATTCCTATTTTGGTAAGGGTCAATAAAATTGATTGGAACCATCAATCAGGCAAAATCAGCTCACCAGATAGAAAGAAAAGAAATAAATCAGAAATA
>JAUZND010006292.1:0-10825 GCA_034780555.1 Coelogynopora nodosa | reverse complement strand
TCTTTTTCAGCGTATGCCAACGTTTTACATACGTTGGAATACGCTTGCTAAATCGTCAAGGTGTGACAGGGCCATTAATAATTGAATTTAAATTTAGTTTAAAATGTTACTTTTTGCCATAGAATCGTAACGGTCTAATAATGAATTCAACAAAATGACAAAAAGAACTTTATAAAAATGATCGGAGGGTATGGTTTAGTGTTTATATGGGCAATTCAATGGTAATAAGGACAAAATGGCCGGAAAAAAATTTGTGATGCAACAATATTATGGAGTGATTTTTATGATAAATAAATATTTAAAGGTTAACTATTTTAATATTTTTATTTGTTTCATGTGAATAATAATTTGTTGTGCCATTATTAATAAATGTGTAAATATTTTTTTAAATAAATTTTTTACTCATTGTTCGAATTCAAATTATTCCTCTATTTCAAAGATTAAAATTTTTCGTTTTTTGTGCTAGGTCATCTTTAATTTTTTGACGAAGTATGGTTTTCAAATCCTAAAAAAGCATAATTTTAATGAACTTAGATAAAACTGTTAGATAAAAGAAAAATGATGTAACGAGTAATATGAATATTGGTGATTAGTATTGTAGAATACATAAGATGTTATATTTATCTTTCTTCCGGTTCATTCATTAAGATTTTTGCACCAAGTGTAATAATGTAGCTGCTTCAGAACAACAACAATACATTAAATTGTATACTTAACATTGTAAACAAATGTGTAATGAGCTCTACGTTACGAGCCGCTCGTTACATGACACATAATACTATGAATACACAAATAATTATGGTAAATTGATAGAAAATAGTTGTAAACAGCTCAAATGTTTCGAAAATTATACAACATTTAAATTTTAAATTAACATTAAAGATCACGGTTCAACAATTTGGTGTATGTCACTAACAACATTCCTAGAGAGAAAAGTCCTTGATCCAAGCAATTATCTTTACATTTCCTCCAACACCGTCTACGGGTAAGGAGAGTAAAGGAAGACAAAGATAATCCGACATGCATTCAACGAGGTAGACATATCAGCCTCTCGATGCCAAATCCTCACCTTATCTCTCTCCGCTTATCCCTCGATCAGTTAGCTCTTAAAGTATACAGCTTGCTATGTAATTATATATTTTTTTTGCTATAAATACTTAGGTATTAATACTTATTAATAGTAAAAAAATGACCATGAGATGCTGCAAAAACGACCATTGTAAACACCGAAGCTGTAATTTTTCCTGGAAAGGATTCATCATACATGCCATAAACCGATTTCTAAAGTGGCTAGTTGGACCTTCGGAAAATATACGAACTTTTTGAAAATCATCGTGTTGTGATTTGATACACTGTCGCATAACTATGTAAAGGTAAGCTATCGACGTTTCTTTGTCGTGATGTCTGTTGTCACTTACAACAACGACATTGTGAGGAGGAGGAGGAGACTCTGGAGCATCAAAATGAACTATTCTATAAACTTTGAATTGAGCAATACGTTTTGTCATTCACAGAAGTATGCTTATGAAGAAAAAGGAGGATGTAATGGTTAATCTTACACATTTTAGATGATAAATTATGTAAATGACGTAACGAACGTTGTGCATGGAATTCCCATATACGCAACAATTAATATTAAAATAAACATACAAATGCTTCAAAACACGAAAAAATATATATTTAGGAATAGGTCAAATTATGACATTACTGCTACCAACCAACGTCACCAGTTATGACGTCACTGTTACCAACACAGGTCACCAGTTATGACGTCACTGCTACCAACTCACGTCACCAATTATGACGTCACTGCTATCAACCCACGTCACCAGTTATGACGTCACTGTTACCAACACAGGTCACCAGTTATGACGTCACTGTTACCAACACAGGTCACCAGTTATGACGTCACTGTTACCAACACAGGTTACCAGTTATGACGTCACTGCTATCAACCCACGTCATTAATTATGACGTCACTGCTACCAACTCACGTCACCAGTTATGACGTCACTGCTACCACCTCACGTCACCAACTTTTATTAAAATTTGTGACATTTTATATAATCTCTATTTAGTCCGTGTTTTTTTAATGTTAGCTCAATTAAACATAAAAAATGTTCACTACAGATGGTAAAGCAAAATGTTAAATCCCCCTTGGCGGCCTTTCCGCTGTAATTTTTTAATGTTGTATAAAAACATCGCGTTGCATTTAGTGTGATATCTTTAATAAAATTTATTCATTATAATGTTATGCTGCAATTTTAATTATATCTCGGTTTGAAGGGAAGAGGGGGGAGCGACATTCTGCATAGTAAATAGCTCTTATTATAAAACACTTGATTGGGAGATGTCTAGCCACACAAACAGTACTTTTGTGCAAATTAGCTGACATTTCTCTTCTTCTAATACTTAATTATACCCTTCATAATGATGATATTCTTCAAGTCGAAAGTTGTTTATGCATTGTAGAAATTGCGGTAGACATTGACCAAAGTTCGAAGTAACAATTTGTGTGCAAATCAATGAATACTCTCAAGTTGCTTTGTTATATAAGTTATCGCTTGTTATGTTGTCTGAAACATTATAGGCTCGTTTTAATGTGATCAAATAATATCAACGAGCAACTTATTTGTTATTATTATATTAGCACAAAAAATATGTCAATTAATATTATTATATTTCTTTTTTTCTCAGAATTTCAAGTAAATATTTCTTGAGTGTTGTTGAGCATTATATTGTTAACAACAAATGTATATTTTTTTTCATAATTGTTATTCTCTCCGTGTAGAACAAATATCGTTGTACCGATCGTAGTGGGCACAGAATTCATTTTATATTTAACAAAGCATAATCCACCCTCGGGGCTGCATTTAATCAGGGCTGCATTGGTGCGTCCTATAGTATATGTACAACTGTGTTACAATACTGTTTAATATATTGATTGGAGCGGCACAGTATTATTTCTTCATGTTACACTCTCCCATTTGTGATCAGACCCTGTGGAGAGATGACAAATGGCACGACGCCTACAACTACAAGCAGCGACGGGGAAGAGGTCGACTCACTGTCCGCCCTTCGTCACAATCAGTCCTCACTGCGGGAGCAACAGCATCTACCCCCTGGCTGGGAACAAATTGATGACGCCAAGTTTGGCACCTTCTTTATCGAGTAGGAAATTGAGATTTTGTTATTCGGCAATACTGTCATCGTGTAGTGTGGGACTGGAGAACCCCCTTTACTTACATCTGATTTATTTCGAACTTGTGTAACGGTTATTAGAAATTGAACAATGATTTCTAATAATCTAACCAATGATATAAATCAATAGTTCCGAAATGAATGTCAAAAGTTATACACTATAATTAAAAACATATTTGAAAATAAAAGATTCACTTTTTTTTTAAATTTAACACCGAGTTTTAGTATTTAAAATAATTACGGTCTATAATACAAGCGTTGAGTATTATTTCAATCTACTCCCAAGTACACTGTGATATCCAATTGCAGCACTAAATTATGCATAAAATTATGAATTCTGTACAGTGCATCAGCGATCATCACTGCATTGTTCGTAGACTCGACAACAACGTAATCATTCTCTGCTGCTGCTGCTTCATTATATAGCCGCAGATATCAGTCGATTCAGTGATTGCGTTTTTGACAGACGAGCATCTTTTATCTTCCTCAATCATCCACTATTTAGCAGTCTCTCTGCTCGAGTGTAAATAATTAACAACTCTGCAGCCTCGTTGTTGCGCTCAGTCAATAACTTCACCCCACCCCCCCCCTCCTCCTCTCTCTCTCTCTCTCCTCTCTCAACCGTACTTTCACCTCAACAAAGCAGCAGAGCCTGTTAGTGAATGGTAATGTAAAGTCGAACTTGTACCTTTTCAAATGATTGTTTTATCTGATTATAATGTCGGGTACATTATCCGTACGTGATTCTTCAATGAAGAAAAAAGACAGTACGTCCACCTTTCTTCCCACTCTTACGAAAACTCGCAAGCGGAACATTTTGCCCCCTCCTGTATATCGGCATGACCGGAACACGAAACTCGAGGAGGAAAGTAAATCTCCGTCGTCGTCCGATTGAAGGGGAATTGTGGTTGATGGCGTATCTACACTACACAGTCAGTAATGTGGAGTGAATTATTAGCGCTTATATAATATGAATGGGGAGTTCTATCGATTGCCTAATGGGTTGTAGATCGGTAGCGGAGCTGTTGTTGGGCAAAGTTAGGTCGAGTTTTTTCTTGTGTGAACTTGTGTTATGATATTCTGGATTAGATGCTCTTGAGTTTATTGTAGTTTACAATACATGATCTCAGAGACAATAGAGTGAACGATGTACTGTTGAAAAGTGACATAACCCTATTGTGCATTATTATTTCTATTTTCTTTACTAATAGCGCCTTTAGTATGTGATTAATATTGTATATGACCAGCAGTAGTGCTGGTCGATGAATCTTAGTGAATAGTTGACTTAAATAATTGTGTTCATTAGTGTTCAGTTTTGTTTGTCGTCCATGTTTAGTATAACTCATTTTCTAGTTATGTCTAAATGTATCAAAAGTTATCAGGGACGGAATGTATAATACTATAGTGCTTTATTAAATTAGTACTGTAGATGATTACGAGTTATCCCATATATGTAAGTTTGAAAGCCCAATTGCTATTTAAGTGAATCGTTATGATCTGGACCAGTCCGTGAAACTCAGCAGAATTGTTTTATATATCTTTCTAGTTATAGAGTTATGTACAAACTTTCAGATCATTCTAATATGTGGATGGACCTCTCGTTTTCCTACATTTCAATGTGTCACGTGATTAGATCTGGTCTAAACCAGGTAATAATATTGACTTTTTTTGAGATCACGTGACCTACATAATATCTTGTCTAAATAACGATTTCTTCTTGGGGAAGATTTGTTATCTCGAAAATTATATTTTTCTATTTGCTCTGGCTGTGAACCAAGATCATAAAAATTAAATCACTTTAATTTGTTTTCCACAAAATGTATCAATAATTTATTTTATGTCTGTAATCGAAAAATCAGTTTTATAGAAAATATTTATTCAAAAGAGAAGATTTAGTTAATTATTAAAAGTAATAAATTTTCAAGAACCGCTTACGTGATCAAGATGGTGGTAGATCAATAAAAAATGCAAACAAATTTCCTGACTGGATCTAAATCTCAGTTGGATGACTGAGGCCGTTGATGTCATGAAAATTTAATATTGGCACAATAAAATAATCTATTTAGTTAATTTCATAATTTTTGAAAATAATGAATGCTCATGTCTGCATTGTTAAGATATATAAATGATTATAATCGATTGCATCTAGCTCTAATAATGATCATTTTAACTCTGATAATTATAATTGTAACCCTTTAGTGTCTTGCCTTATCTTCATTTAACGTTGACCAATTTAAACATGTATACATTTTTATGAACAAATTCTAGCAAAAAAATTACTCAATCGTGATTGTTGTAGTTATAAATTTTACTATCTCTACGTTTCGCGTTGTTGGCAGAATTTGATTTATTTTTTTATTATTCATATTCGAAATTCAATATATCAATAGGAGAATGTGGAAATAGCAATTTCAAAAGGGTACCAGACCAAAATATTATAAAAGCTAGATGGATTGTTTAGAGATTGGAAAAGTAATGCAGTAATCTGATTATCGCCAGGTTCTTGATGAACCCTGTGCAGTCGAATTATCCCGTCCATCTCTCTACTGCTATAATCAACTTACTAACGAGGGAGGGAGCGAACATTTATATTTTAACTAATAATTATTGGCAAGTGGCGGAATGAATTTATCATCAGAATGGCTTGCCACTTACATGCTCTTCTTATTGCATGATATAGTTTCCCCCCGTCCCCGTCCCCTGTGTGTATGATATACTCTGCAGCTGTGGTAAGGAGGGAGGGAGAGAGAGAGAGAGAGTAGATGGGGGGATGGATGGATGGATGGATGGGTGATGTTGAGGATTGTGATCCCTTATGTTGACCTATTCAACTGAAGATTGATTGGGCTTCGATGTTCCATTCATTTGAGAATTCACTCCAATTACTTACAACAAAATGTCCCATTTGAGATTGACGAAAGCGAAAGAAGAAATCAATCATTTTAAAGGGCCACTTACAACTGCGGAATAATCGATAATATAATCCTTTTGTTAGTTGGTCTATATCACCTTAACGTCATCTGCATCATATCCCTCCTCTCAGTCGTGTATTATTATTTATATTATTGTTTTAAATATAAAATAATGTAAAATATAAAATTATTCAATCAATAGACGTGATGGCCATTGTATAATTTGCCAACTATTGGAACGGTAGTTTTGCTTCCTTCATATTTTCTAGAAATGTGTAGACCCTACTCTATTTAGTTTAGCTGCAGTGACTATTATGTAGTATTTTAGCTAACCACGATCATATCAATGAAATATACAGCACATAATTTAAATATAATCATAATATATTGTATGTATGCTATTATTGAAATACCTTTTTATCAAATAATTGTTATGCTTTAGTTAGCGGTAACAATATTCACACTTAAAAATAAAGAGTATGAGTGGTACGTGTTGCCTTATAACCAATTACTTTGGCATAATTGTATAATTAATTCTATAACAATATAGAATACTTTTCTATCTAACGGATATCTATCTCTATAAATACGCACGAATAACTGATCTGACATTCTAACCATTTAGATAGTCCTTGTTGTCATTTATTGTTTGTGATTTAACTATTGGCTCCAGCTTTTATTGATATCTATAGTATATAGTATAGTATACCTCTAGGGTTTGTTTTCAATGTAATTGCTAAGTTGAACTTCGGATAGAACATTTCATGGTGTTCTTAGTTTCCGGTTTTTCACTTTATTGCTGACAATTAAATGTAGCAGAACACTTTTTCAATAGAATAAGTATACCATTTACCCTTTCTGATTCATGTTCTCCCCATTCACAACACGTACAATCTCAAGTCAGACAGACAACACCTGCACTATACTTGTCCTTACCTTGGTCGACATTTACGTCGTCCATTATTTTATGTATAAATAATTATTTCCAAGTGAGAGATGTTTCCCAATATTTATTTAACGATACAAAATTAATTATCCCTTCGTCTGTGGGCATGTCGACAGAGCTTTTCCCGCCCGGTTGAGAGGGGCTAAACTAGGCATGTTCCAAAAGAGCTATACCAGGCAGACAAAAAAGACATCTGAACGATATTGAACGTTTTTAATCATTACTTTGAATATTCAAATTTACACACAAAGTGGTAGTTTTATAATAGATACATTTTAAAAGTGTTATGTTAATCGATTTAATATGTAAACGTTTATTGTAAAATCAATACTGAATATATTTTTATAATATTTGAATAATGAAGAGATAGTCAACAATCTTGTTTCAAAATATAATATATATACAGAAAATGAATCATAACAATTATTAATATAAAAGTTGAACAGGGGTTGGTCCTAAATTTTTGTTGAGTAATAATGGAGAGAATTATTTGTTCACAGTCCTCGAATAGGGCAGTTGAAGTCATCGAAACACAAAGCAAAGAAAATTTTTAATCAATTTAATACATCAGAATATAATCTAGACTCAATGTAAATTGAGGGCCAATCATTTCTACTTTCTTTAGAAATCAGTTTTGTTGATATAATATGTTCATTATTATAGTTTGATTATCGAATTTGTATTATTTTATAACATTTTGTGATGTAATAAAGTTATGTTACACTTTCATTTTAATATAACATACTATGCATTTTATAAGATTGTTATTGATATAATATTTATATCAAAGGGTTTCTATCTTTTTACTCTTCCAACTAGTATTAACACTGAAAATGTATGTAAAACACATATCTTATAATACCATTTTTAAAGTGATATGACGATAATTGTTCCATCAATCGCTAAATATCACCACCCTCATCACTGCAGAGCTAGAGGTCGTCATAGGCAGAACAAAAAAAGATTAGCTAAGAGAATTTGGGGACAATAGCGAATAAGAATTTTATAATTATTTAGATGCGTACATTATAGCGCGACTGTTCGCTTTTTTATCGGATTTTAGGTATAAATAGTTAAGCAGGGGAGATATATATTTACATTTTTCATTTTAAAATGATATATTTATACCAGTTATTATTACATAATAACATTTTTAATATACAGTTAAATTAGCCTATTCTGGCATGAACAAATGTTTATTATTATAATTATGATATTTTGTGATACTTTCATGTGAAGTTTATTTAAATGTGATCATTTTTTAACTTATTAATTGGGCGACGTTTTTCGGCAAATAATAAATCTTTTGTAGAAAGTTCTCATTTTTCTTTTAAGCCTATATGTGTACAATTTAATCGAATTTCTTTGTATTTCTAAATGAAACAATAATGTACGAATACACAATTTTATGTTAGTATAAATATTGTGGTACTATCATTCTCAAGATATTATTAATATTTTTTTATTTATAATGATTTATATTTTTGTAGATTAACTAAATATTTTTATCCTAATTTTAAATTTATTTGTATTAAAAAAAATTATACCTCCACTTTTATCTAAATTTCTAATGTTAAGGCATAAACTTTACATTATATAGAAGAAGTATTCGTCTTTAATATATAAAAAACCTTCCTTTAATTGTGGAACTAAAGCTATAAAGTTTCAGCTTGACTCATGGATTAATATAATAATCCAATTCTGTATCATTCATTCACGCTGATAAGCTCAAAGTCTTCTGAACCGAATAATTGTCTTATTTCATCATTTTTACTATATTTAAAATATGTATTTAACTTTTAAAATACATAGTACAACTAACAATTGATACAATTTTTTTATTGTCAAAATTTATTTAAAGTATCTGTTACATAAAACTATAGCTATTGCATACATCAATGCGATATTTGTTATATAACACAGTCTTCTTTTGTACAGACTGAAATATTCTGTCAATATGTATTTTTCAGTTTTGTGATGGATGCATCAGTATAGAATTTACACTCATAGGAAATATGAATCAGTCTAAATTAGTTTGAAACGCATAGATAACTTTTTTGTTACATATAATTTCAGGTTTTTTTCCCTTCTTGTTTATGTGCAGCCATGTAAATCGAAGAACTCAATTCGAGCATCCAAAAAAGACAACAAATGAAGCTTATAATAGAAATCTCAACAGTAAGTTTTTTAGATAAATTTAATAGTAATTTTGTTCTATATTACTGTTTATTACAGGAGTAGTAGATGTGATTTTTAATTTATTTCATTACATATCGGTGTTACTGTAAGTTATCGAAATTTATTTTAAATCCTAAATAAGAACCTTTTTCTTGTTTCATGTATAATATTATACGTTTTTAAACTAACGTTTTCTTGTTAGTCTATTCTTTACTGTACTTAAACAAATTTTTCATATTTAAATATTATTTAATATAATTCTTTAATTATTTAATAAGTCAGAAAAACAGTTTTTCTGGAAAAGTCTGAGAGAGCTATTTTGCCCATGTCCTCGTCATCACTTCGGACTCCTCCTCCGCAACAGCCGATGCCAACAGCAGTGAGTCAGCCGGCAGCTCCACCTCCACCAGCCAGACCAGACAGAGGATGAGCAACCCCCTCGCGCCAACTGGGGGCCGGCTGGTGACCACGGTGCTGGTGAAGAGTGTCCGCGGCTTTGGCTTCACCATCGTGGATGGGGGGCATTTTGTGGATGGACAGGCGGTTCTTCAGGTGGGCTTGGTGAACGCTTATTGAAACTCATTCGTAAGGGGTTCAGAAAGGAGAGAAAGAAAGAAAGGATTTTATGATAAATATTCAAATAACTTTCTAACTTTTTCACGGAAAATCCCCAGCGTCTATTCTCTTAACATTAGCCCGCATTATTATGTTCCGAATTCAATTATTGATATGTGGGCGAAACTACAGGGATACTTTGATTCTGACTCGTATATCATAATGCATCTAGCTCATTCATATTTTATAATATAATGCAGATTGTATTTAAGTATTCCACAGGTCTTGTTATTTCATTCATAATTCTTTTATAGGTTAATGAATTTTATGCGGTTTCTTTGAGTAAAATTAACTCATATAGCCTATTCCTGAGGTGTTATGGTGGAACAAGTTCCGGATTTCAACTTGATGTAGCTCTTGTATTTTCACTTTTATTTCCATGAATTCACTGAGATTAATGAATCCGTTTTTAAAATTTGATACTGTTAAAAAAGTTATACTGATTTAAGAAGTAATGTCTTAAGTAAATACGTTTATTACGTTTCATTAAAAGCTTTATTATGTATTCAAGGGAAACATACTGTGTAATGATTATTCGCTGACTCCATATTCTATTCGAATATTTTTTAACCAATATGAAAAAGAATAATAGAATCTGAAATGTGCATAATTATTTATCATTTTCAAATGATAGGCAACCGATTGTTCAAATGCATCCCCTGCCTCCCTCCCTGACTCACTCCATCCCTTTCTCCTTCCCTCCTTTTCTCCCTCTTTCCTCCCTCCCTCCTTCATCCCTCCCTCCCTCCTCCTCCTCTGCCTCCTTTCCTCCCTACTGCCCTTCCTCCTTAACTCCCTCACTCCATCCTCAGTCCTTCCCTCCCTAACTACCTCCTCACTCCTTCCCTCCTTCCTCAATCCCTCCCTCACTCTCTAACTCACTCCCTCCCTCCTCAATCACTCTCTCATTCCCTACCTCCCTCCCTTTCTCCCTCCTTTCCTCCCTCCCTCCCTCCGTCCCTCCCTCACCACC
>JAUZND010006291.1:0-10825 GCA_034780555.1 Coelogynopora nodosa | reverse complement strand
TTATGATGGCGAAATCCCTTCGAAATTTGTTAAACGATTTGGAACTTATTGTTGAATGCGAAGGGCATTATCTGTAAACTATTGTGAACTTATATTGAACAATATTGTCTAATTAAAGTCTATTAATCTATTATATCTATTAATCTATTATTAGCATTGTAAATTAGTTTAAAAGTATAGTAGTGCAATAACAACAAGTACACATTTAGTTAATGTATAGTTTTATTTATATACGTTAATGTAGAATCAAAATAAAATATCCACAAATCTTACCTTTTTGATGTAAAATTAGTGTAAATTACAGCGTGATTAACAAATTAGAATTTAGCGCACATAAAACTGCTCATAATTTAATTAGTGAAGAGAAATAACCCATAGAATCTCTTAAATTGCACTGGTTGGAATCACCCCGCAATCGATATCACCCCACTCTCCCCTAGTACAGTGAAAAGGAGTCTAAAGGCCTATACTCACCAAGCTCGTTGCGGAGTTTCGCGCGGAAAATAAATAATTTTAGTTCTCACCAGGCCGCACAATATAAGGTGTCATATTTTGATGTTTCTACATAATTTACAGCCTATTGGCATTGAGATATGCATTTCGTTGCGTGGCATTAACAGAAGAAAAAGTTGAATAATTTCAACATCACTTTCGTCACGTCGTGTCGCGTCGCGCTCAGTGTAAATAGGCTCATAGAAATTTATGTATTGAACTTTTTACGGCACATCGCGTCGCGTTGGGGTTGGTAGGCATAGACCTGATTGAGATATAAATCTAAAATATTGCATAAATGTTGATGCGGTTAGATCTCATTTGGACGCTCCAGATCATCAGAATGAAAATAAGTTAATAATTTTTTTTTAAATCTATGTGCAAACAATTACCGCATTCTGGGATATCAGATCGTAAATCTACACTATATAATTATACTTTTCATTGAATCAAAACCATGATAAAAATAGACAATGTCAAATTTTGCTAACATTATAAAAAATTCTAGTAGACTAAAATTTTAAACACCTTTTTAAAGAAGTTTTAATGAGATGAATAAACGCATCGTATAAAGTAACAAAGTGAAACATTTGATATGTGCCAGATTTAGACATATTTTGAATTCCAAAATATCCTACGATAACTTATCAAAAATAGTAGGTTTTCAAAATGGCGTCGCACATGTAAATAAATTATCGTTAAAATAAAAGAGTGAGTCTTCTTTACACTTCAATATTCTAAATCTATCTATTTCAACTATAATTAAATATCCATGTCTCCTGATCAGTGCGTCTAGTGAGAAGTGACTGACTCACGTGTTGAGCCTTCTCATTGAAGGCCACTTCAGCAACCTGGTAAAGATGCTTGCTCTCGATGGGCCCAGTCTGCTCCACCAAGGCCCTCAGGCTGCCCGACTTGTTCAACTTGTTATTCAGTAGAGTGAAGGGGTGTCTCACCTCGCACACATGCCCGGCGTCCATCACCAGGTCCGAGTCCATGATCGTGTGAAGTCGATGGGCAATTGTGAGCACTGTGCACTTTTGGAACTTGAGCCTGATCGTCTTCTGGATCAGACCGTCGGTTCTACAATGTTGGTGGGGGAGATAGTCAACAAGTTCTGTTTAGCTGGTGGCGTACTGATGCACCTTCTGTAGAGGTGATACAGAGAGCATCAATTCCATTTCAAATATAAATCACTTCACCGAATCTGAATATTTCGAATTCTGAATTCATCTGAATTAATCGAACCTGAAATGTTTTTTCTGAATTACAATCGATATTTTTTCAATTAATATAACATGACATTTTATTGAATTGAAAAAAAACTTTCGAAATATTAATTGACATGTTTTGAAAATTGATTGTAACTTACTTTTGTAAATGGTGTAGTTCATAATATAATAATATATAAAGCTAATGATTTCATTATTTTATTAAAAGTACAGTATCTGTAATGTGGCTGAAAATCGTGTCAATGGCTCGTTGCCACTGGATGAGGTTTGAATTATTATTATAGACCTTTCATTTTTGCATAGTAGGCTACATAGAAGCGTAAATATTTTTTATCAAAGGTGTAAAAAAAGTTATAACAAAATGAAAGTTACATTACAAAGAATCAGTGAAACACATGTAACATATTTAATACCAGTATCATTATAGAAAAAAGGAGTCTTTTTTGTTTTTGGTTTTTATCAACGTTGTTTTTTCCAAGCATTGGATTAATTCGATTTGCCTTTCTGCTAAACTGAATTCCCCTTGTATAACAAGGAAATTCCATAATTCCTGAGCATTTTGTATAGCTGCAGAATATGAAGTAATGGAGCTTGTTAAATGCTCAACGACAGTTGGACTATACTCGGTGCTGCTGTCTGGAATAATGTCACTATCATCATCCTCTTCGTTGTCACCAGTAGGTACTGTTCAGATCTATTGGTGTATATCTGATGATACATAGGCAGGAAATACAGATTCAGCATCTAAACAGATATAGGGTTGTCAATGATTTGATTTTTCATAACTTCCAAATTGTGATTATATCTTCATACTCATCATTCTCCAAAATGTTTCTTATTAATTCAGAAATTAAATTTTCAGATTTTCAGTTTTCAATGCACGTGACCGAAACATTATTCCAAGCTAGTTTGGTCCAGTATATATAGCCGTTAATAAACTGATAGAATTTGCAATATTAGCGGCGGAAAGGTTCTCATCAACACGCGCTAAAATATGCTCATAGCATCAACTTTCGATAATATAATATATTTCGATATAATGTACTTTAAAATTTTACAATACATACTCTATGCATATCTTATTGTAACAATATGGATACTGATTCAGGATAAAGTGAATAGAGGCGCTGGTTTGGGACTAAAAATCCTATGTTATATATACACTGTCTTCGGATGACACGTTTTAATACATGCTTTATACATATTTTGTAAATAGCTTATATTTGAAAAATATAAAATATTTTAAATTGGCCGTCATTAAGGTTAAATTTTCTTTAGGTTTAATTTTGTAAATGTTTAGACATATTTGCAAATTAATACGCAGAATACGCCAGTTAAAATAATTTACATTTTGAATATAATTTAGGGTGCTGATGTTTTGTCCTCTTCTATGGCATGGATTGAGGTTTATACATAGACTTTTATAATGAAATCTGTGGGTTTATATTTATACATATCGAAGTAGACTATTTAAATAGTGTGAGGGAGTTTCAATGTATTCACTAAATATTAATTTAGTTCAAAATTAAACCTTGAAATTCATTATATTTTATTATTAAATAGTTGTTATAGTATTTTTTGCCATTTACAGGATTGTTCATCATACCTTTAAATTATACGATTTGTTTATTAATATATACAAATCGGAAGTATAATTCATTTCTTGTGATTTGTCATATATAAATTGTCATTTGATATACTGTTAACTGAGGAAATACTATGTAAGGGACACTTATTAGAAATAGAGGTTTCCGGTATATCTTTTACACCATGATAATGTTGAAAAATATTGTTAAAACCATTAATTTTATTTGTCTACCAAACGAATAAAAAAATATTTGCATATGAAATAAATCAAATTTAATTGTATACGAAAAAACAATTTATTTGTAGGTACCTAAACGAAATAAGACTAATTTAATTGTTAAAATTTTATTCTTGTGACTAATTTGTGCATGGAGAAAGTATATTTATTTGTTTTACTATATATACAAATATATTATAATAAACATTTGCAAATAATTTATATTGGATGAATACATGTTATAATTTTTAGTGAAATGTTTTTAATTCAAGATCAATTAATTATGTTATCAGTGGATTTTTAAACTGCAATTACATATTATAGAGTTTTATAACCAAATTAGTGCTAAATAATACATGTATGATGAATACCACATTAGTTCTGAAAAATGCTGCCATATCTAACAAATTTAATAACACTTATAATATTTTCTTAAATCATCATTTCTTACATTCAATAATTTTAGTTGTTGTTTTTTATGTTAGCATATCTAAATTGAACGCTGGCCTGAGATGAAAATAAGTAATTGCACCACAAATTGTACACATATTTTTTTACTTTCAAGAATTAATAAAAACTAAAGAAACACAGCCATATTAATCACTGACTTTAAAAGAGAAACAACAAACAGTTAAACTATAACAATTTATGTAAATAAAAATAAGAATCAAATACAATAGATTCCCAATGATAGAAGGATTACAGGCACGGTCAAAAATTATTATACACAGTAATTAATAATTTCGTATAAATCACAAACAAATTAAATATGTCAACTACTATTTTTCTATACAAACAGCTACTAAAGGCTCGAAGCGACCATAACCGAGTCCAGGAAAGCGGCAAACTTCTGTGTCTCCGGAGGTGGGAAGGGGCGCACACTGCCAACCCCACCACCCGCCTTTAGCCTCTCTCTAGACCCCGAGCTAGTCAAAACCCCGAGAAGCCCGCCACATGTCGTTTGCAGACAGAACTCCTGCACCGACAGCTCCGTGGCCAGTTCAGTCTGATGGTTATGCATCAACTCCTCGTTGACCACGACGAGAAGCCGGCGTCCCGCTGCCAGCGCCTCCATACAGCTGCCAGCTCCGGCGTGACTGATCACCAGATCGGCCCCTTCAATGTCCCTTGCGAGCGAAGATTGATAGCGGTAGACGGTAAGCTCTAGGCTCTCTGATCCGGCAGCGGCTGGGAATTTGGACGTAAAATGCGACAAGATGATACAGATAACTGAACGCAGTGACTTTTAGAGAGGCCCTCTGATTAGATGTATAATACATTATGTTGAGAGAGATTTACTGAAAATCAGACAATTCTGTAAAAGTATCTTAAATAATTATTTAAATTAAGAGACTTTTATTAACATAAACACATTAATAAACAGAATAAATTAGTACAATTAGAATTTAATAGGCATCAAAAACGGTAGGTCTTACAATTATTGTGCAATATCTGAAGTGAAAGAGAACTTTGAATTTTTAACTACAGACAAGCCATTAATAACTATTTACGATGGTATAGTTAAACTATTCAATAACATTGATATGTATAAAGATTATATAGATAACAAAACATAATCATAAAAAGTTTATAATGGTTGCGACAATTTTTCACATCTTAACTAAATCAACACAGTGAAAATTGTTCGTATAAAAACTAAATATTTTTAATTTTGAGAGGCTTTCCTAAGACTAACAAAATATTATTAGTGGTGATGTTTTTGAACAAATTATAAAAATTCATAAATAAAAAATTCAGAAATACCCAATTTGCCCTGTAATTTATTAATTAATGACATTACTATATACAGCTATAGGGTATTATCTACTGAAGACTCCGGAAAAGGACGAAACAATGTTGTTCAGGTCTTCTCACTATCAAATATTGTTTTGTATATATTTTTTAAGGTTTTATTGTGATTGTTAGTTGCTCATTTGATGAGCGCTCAAACGCATACAGTATTAACAGGTACAGTTAATTTACCTGCAGATGTCGTAGATGGTTCAAACTCGCCGCGGCCGATCTGCAGTGTCATGCGGGAGTATCCAAGTTGGCGGAAGGAGGATTGAATTGATGGGGAGACTATGAGCCGGATAAGGGAGTCGAAGCTGGTCGTCCCCACAGTCACGAAGATGGACATTGCTGCTATTCGAAGGATTCCGTGTATTTACGACCACGGAACCGTGTGCGCATATCAAGCTGGGGGGGGGGGGGGGGGGGTTAAAATACAGGTATCCGCCATTATGTTGTGATTTCAAGGTTAAAATACAATTTGATTTAAAAATTGGAACTCAGTTTAAAGTAAACCTCGTATTTGACAATATTAGAAGAGAATATATATTTTATAGAAAAGTAATAACCAAATATTAGATAATATAAATATTGAATATTTAATGTATATCATAATATGAAGAACAATGACATCTAATAGATATTTTATTTAAATATAAAATTTAGCTGAATTAAATGTAGGTTTAAGTATGCTTAGAAATGCTTTTAAATTAATGTTTTAAATAATAATATAACAAATCAAAATTTTTAATTACAGAATTAAAATTGAGCATGCTTAGAAAACGTACTATACTTTTTTTTCTAATGAATAGATACTATAAAACAGAAATGTTCAAACAATAATTATTATTTTAACTACTAAATTAAATTGTTAAGATTGTCCGAATTTTTTGAAATACTAACCAGTTCCCGTTTGCAAAGAAAGAGCTTCTGCCGTAGCTCGAAGCACTCTGACGGCACTCCCGGGTGACCAGTAGCAGCAAGCGATAGACACTCTCGGGGAGTTTTGTTGTACTGTAACAGATGAGATACGACGAAGAAGTAAATACCTGAGAATAGAGCTGTTTTATATTAATAAAGAAAATCATTTTGGAACCGCCTTGATTCCAAAAGTTCGATTATTATAAAACACAAATTTGGATGATGATTACGTTACAAAATGTGGGGAATTAGTCCACTAAAGCCAATAAAAGTACCTCTTTAAACAGAACTTTTGATAATGATGTTTGGTTAATATGTATTATTTCTTTACTAAGAAACTAATTGGCGATTTTTAATGTTTTTTTACTGACAGAGACATAAAATATTTCAGTTAAAAGTAAACAATGTTTACTGTTCGACGTATTACCTAAGGTAACGGTTTGGCATAAAACTATTTTTTCTGTGCTCTTCTAGCTGTTAGCACAATAAATATTTTGGTTACGATAAAAACATATAAGTTATTACTATTGAAATGTACTATTTACAAAATTGTTTACATTTCAAAGTGTAATTATTTTACTAAGAATATAAAAAAATTAAATATTTAGTTTTTAACACTTATTTCCAAAATTAGACATTGTATAAAAACAATCATAAAAAATAATGGAATCCTACTATATATTAACCTTAAGCAGTTATTATGTTTTCAAATTGTTATTAAAAATCATTAAAGAAGGTAGCAATCACCTCTTTCCCCCACAATGAGTAGTCAGAGATAATGTGGTTTTTATTAATTTATAACTGGTTAACTTACAACTTTACAGCAATCACTTTTTCTAAGGCAAAACAATAAATCTTCTTTAATATTGTGACAGGGTTCTGTTGAAGTTGTCATAAGTATCTATAAGATCAAATAAATGAGGGGGAAATTTTTTTAATTATCGTTTATTATAGTAAAAATATAAAGTAGATTATATATAAATGTACATATAAAATAAATGCACCCAGCCTATAATTTTATTTAAACAAATTACTACAATGGTAACAATTCATTTCTAACTATATAAAACAATCTATAATATCTGCTGGACAGGTGTGAAATTGATAACTGGTGTTAATATTACATAATAGACTGTCTAAGAGTTTCTTGATTGATAGAAAAGATGAGATGTAGAAAATAGAGAAAAGATGTATTTCAATTAACTAATTTTATATATTGCAAGACAAATTCATTCATATTTTTAAAGTTTTTTATTCGAATAGGAAGAAATATAATCTCATCACATATAATTCATTTATGATAAGATGCTTCTTAAGAAGCATCTTATCTTCAATGTCTTCGAATACCAATGTTTTAGGGTGGGAATAAATGCATTGAACCTAATATAGATGTCAGTTTCATTTCATTGTAAATAATATTAGAGACTAATAAAACATACAAGTAGTTAATGCATGTAAAATAGATTTTTCCTTTCCATATAAAATAAGACTATCAGATATCTATCAGCTGTTAGTTTATCATTTATTATACAATGAATAGTATATAACTAACTATAGGATTGTCTAAATACTCATACACTTCATTTATAGAACAATTCCACAAGGCACTCAAGAAATAAAGTATAATAATATATATTCCATATAATGTCTATATAGCATGTACATTATGACAATAAAATAAACATTAAAAAATATATGAAATTTGATTAATAATAAAAAACAGTGTACTATAATAACCCCAAGTTATATCACTGATGGGTGACTGACTTTGTCTATAGCACTAGTTTGTATAACAACAGTACATTATAACAACAGTACATCCTTAATTTTAAAATAAATTTTGATTTCAAATGTACCTATATTACTTTCTATATAACATGTAAGTCAGTTGTAGATACAGTCATGCTAGCTGCCAGTATGATAAGCTTTCTACTCATCATTAGAAAGTCTGCCAATTCCCACAGTTTCAAGGGCATCAAGAATATTCCTATCCCATACTGCATGACAAAGAAGGCCTGGATGATGACAAGAAATTGCTTCTGAAAAGTTGGTTTCACTCCCCCATGACCACAATGGTGGTCAGGACATTCATGTAATTGAGGATCACATTGGGGACAGCCAAGAATCATGTTTGGGACAGCCTAGAGGAGGCTGGGTTGGTGCCAGATGGGGAACAGTAGTCCAGTTATGTTGATACTGATTCAGGGTTTGTAGCTTGGAAGACATTGATAGAGAAAAGCATCATAGACAGTCTCCATAGCTACCACTTTCAATGACAAAGAAAATGAGGATTTCATTGAGCCAACACCTTCTATGTTAGAAAAGGTGAAATACTTATTGCAGTGTACTGATGGTATTAATCCTAATATAGTATCTTATGATGATAAAGTTGAAACTTTAAATTAATTGATTGCTCTTTGTTAAAAAGAAGCAATCTTCTATCTTTTATATTTTAATGAACAGTAAACAAATGCCTTGTTAATTATTTCTTCAAATATCAAGTGGTGTTTGAACATTATCTAATGTTTATAACATACACTTATTTAAACAATTGCAGATAAGGACAATGAGGGTCCAAAGTTTATATTTTTTATATAACATTATTTGTTACATGTGTTTTTCTTTATGATCTGGCCTATCCAAATATATTCTTATGCTGTTTGGAATTGACAGTCTATCTTTTAAAGCCACAGGTTTGACTTGCCATCTTATAACTCCAGGCTTATTTTTAACATTAATATTTGTGGTTTGATGATAACACATTCCTTTTGTTTTATCTTTCTGGAGTTTAGTCATAAACATTTTTTCCATTTAAACCATCATGACATTATTTTAAAAAATGGTTTCTTATTTGACAGCCACTTTGAGAATTTCAGGTGCTTTTTATAAAATTTGTTTGGTGTTGAAGAATGGAATAGAATGTGATCATTTACTGTGTTATAAAAATAAAATTATACAATATTATTCATATTAATACCTATAACATCACAAAAATATAATTGATATAAATATTAAATATAGCTTAGGACATAAGCAGAGAAAAAATCCATACATAGGAAAAAAACATATACAGGAGAAAATGTACATAGAAGAGTGAAAACATCTATAACATATTAACTATATATACCTACTGTTATTAAAAATAGGATACAATATAAAGGTCATAGATAAATCCATTAAAATAGTTTTAAAATAATTTTCTGTATAATACATTACAGAAGTAATATAAGATTAAAATAATAATAAATAATGTATCAACTATGACTGTAATGGGCAGTAATTAAAAAATATTTGTTAAAGATCTTTATTATAATTGTTCACTACATTGACTTTATTAACAAGTATTTTAATTTTTTTATTGACTAATTTGTAATAACTTATAATGATTAAATATAATGTTATATAAATATAAATATGCATATGTTTATGATATATAAAATATTCTATAAATTAATAGAATAGTTACAAATAACACAATTAGTTGCTTTTTCTTCTCTTGACATTTTCTCCTATGAATATTTTCTCTTAAAATCTTATTAACATATTTATTAGTTGTAACTAAAAACGAATGACAAGTCCAAAAAAATGGTTGCCTATGACAATTACTAAGAGTAAAACCAAATTCTGATGATAAAAAATGATGCCTATGCCAAGTAAGTACCTGAGAAAAACCCTTATACTGATTCTGAATAGTCTGATGCTGATAAAAAATACCTGAGATAAAACCCAATGCTGTTATTGAAAAATCCTATATTAATACCAATAATTATTGGTATTAATATAGGATTTTAAATTATTTATTAATTATAAATTTATTTTACATATATGTATTATGGTTATTATACTTATGGCAATTGTCAAAATAAGTACAATACAATTTTATAATTCAGGCAAATGGAATTACTTATTGAAAATACTTAGGAAAAATACTATAGTATACTTGCACATTAAACTCAATAAAAATTTAATATAAATATTATAATTATTGTTATAAAAATTTTACATTTCTAAGTATATTATATTATAAAAGTTGCTAGTATTATAAAATTTGGCCCCCATGTCAATAATATCATATAAATGTAGTAATTAATGCTGTATTAAGTATATAAGTTAAAAATTCAAATATACATAATTTGTACAATTCAATCCAATTTGGCTGGGGCTGACTACTTTAACTTATGGGCCATCCTGTAGTCTATATTATTGTATTGATTCAGTGTTGCCACCCTGTCCTAAGCAAAAATAATCGCTGATATATTAAAAAATCAAAAAGTTGAAAGTAGTAAGTTAATTCTGTGTAATATTTTAGTTCACGCAGTATAATTTTTAAAAACTGTTAGTCACAAATAGTCACAAACACAACACTAAATTATTATTATACTTAATAAAAGTTGAGGAATTTTCCCGAGCTTTTTGTTGAATGCCAACCATTGATCTCATTCATGTTGTCGCTTTAGGTCAGCTGTCTCTTTCGCTACCTTCTCAAGTGCTTTAGTAGTAGATTTTCATAGAATTCTATAATAAAAATAATTAAGTGAAACACATATTTTTATGTTAAATTTATGCTTTATATATTTATATAGGA
>JAUZND010006290.1:0-10825 GCA_034780555.1 Coelogynopora nodosa | reverse complement strand
TCTCTCTCTCTCTCTCTCTCTCTCTCTCTCTCTCTCTCTCTCTCTCTCTCTCTCTCTCTCTCTCTCTCTCTCATATTGATCAACAGTACAACAGTACAGCTCTATAAATTAACGACCCCGTATAGCTTGAAACAATGACGGAGAAGAAATGTTTTTTATAAACCAACTGATTTATCACGCATCTTACTCATAACTTGTTTGATTTCCAGAGTATAATTGTACAGTACTACACAATAACCATTGCTAGACAGTTGTTGCAAAACTTGAAAAGTCCTAACGGAAAATTAATAATCAAATGTAACTATAACATTGTGATAATCGTGATATTAAAGTTTATTGCGAATAGAATTAGTATTTCTTTGATGTTTTAAACAATATTCATAAAATAAAATTTACTGTTGGATGTAATATTTTTATTGAAATGAATAAATCAAAAATTGTTAGGTAAATATATCAAATTGAATATTTTTTAAATCTATGCTAAATATATACCATTTATAAAATAAACCGAGCATTTAATATTTTTCGGTTTAATTGAATTTAGTAGATACACTACTAACAATTACTTTAAACAACAGGTTAATAACAATTCAAAATATCCTTGACAACAAAAAACTAAGTAGGTTATAATATAGTACACTGTATATATGTGCTATATGTAGCAGTATATAAGCTGGTTAACGAAATAATTATCGAATACTTCACATAACAAATGTTATATTAATTGAATATGAGCCGTTGTAAAATCAATTTTTTATCGATTTTGCCCTACAGATTAGTTCGTTTTACTAACATTGATGAAATACAAATGGCGATTTTATATTTAATCTATAGTTGAATATCTTTGAAATAAATCTATACAATTCACAAAATAAGGTGTGTCGAATTGTCTTTGATATATTTTACATAACATGCAATTAATTTTAGTTTTATGAACATAATATGTTTCCATATAATATTTATGTGCAATGTTAACGCATGACATAGTATATATTACATTCAAGTGTACATCATTTATTTAGAAGAAAATGCATTGATGAGATCTAAAAAATGTATACAATAAATGTATTTTAAATAGATATCACTCTGTCTTTATAAATTGTTAAAATATTTCTATAATATATATCAATAATATTATTTATAATATGAATACATAATATAGGTTATAACTAGTCTCTACATTGACAACATAACTTGACACGGTACACAGTACACGGTCGGATATCTTTGATATTGCAATCTTTTTGTAAATTTTTTTAGCGATACACGTTTGATGCGTTCTAAGATTTTTAAGAGTAAAACTGATATCAAATTACAATATATCTACAATATTGTGAAAATCTCAGTATATTATCATTCTTTTACAACATCTAAAATTGTTGGGAGATTTATTAGTTATTGTTATTTTTGTAATAATTACATGTATGTGAATAAGTTAGTCGTTTGAATATTTGCATTATACCGCAACTTTTAATATTTTACCATTTCTGTAAATAATTTTAGTTGTGAACTGTTAATTACAGTTTTAAATAACTCGTTTGCATTGTATGATGTAATCCTTAATAGTAAATGACAACATTTAAATTTCCGCACAATGTTTCATTAAATAGAAACAAAATGTTATTAAAAAAACAATATGCTTTATAAGAAAACAAAAATCATGACCAAATTGCTGAATTAAAAAAAATACGTGCTATACTAACAAACGCATATATATACATGTATATATTAAATTGTTTTAATTAACGAATTAATTGTTTTGTACGCACTATAAAACAAATCGGCCTGGAGTGATTAAGTTGGAAATTCAATCTGTGGATTTAAAAATTATTCCACCGATATTTGTACATCTTTTTAAAATTAAAATGCGTACATTTAAAAAATAGTAATATTTCTGTATATGTTGAGAATATAAACAAAATGATTTATTGACGATTTATTAATAATAATTATTATCATTAATAATTAAATAAAAATAGTTAATATTGAAAGTAGCTTCACTTCCAAAAAACAAGTTGCGTTTCTCTAGTTTATCTAACGCATTTTATTTCATTCAGCTTTTTAAAAATAATAATATTCGTTCATTGAACTGAGCGATAAAGTTTGTACATTTATTTATTTATTATATATGTTTATAGTTATCATCATTTTTCATGAAAAAAACTTTTACATTTTATATAATGCTTGCTATGATAATCTACGTTTATGTAGACAGCATTTACTTTGACAATGTATACAAAATAAGTTTAAAATATAAAGCAATACTTAATTATATTAAAAAGTTATTACGCCTTTGTGATCACATTAAATTGTTTTCAGTAGAAAAAAATTAAGTGCAATATATTGAAAAGTAAGTGACTAGTTTGAAAAACTAACTAATTATTATATAGTGTTACATAAATTAAAAATATATATTTTACTACTTTTTATTATCCTATTCTACTAATAATTATAACTTTGCACTTGTTTAAGACGATTAGTAAAAAATAACTGTTATTGTTGTTTTCATCAATTCTGTATTCTTTATTATCTATATGTCCGAAATTAATTGAGTATTTTGTTTATTTTGACATTGTTTGGACAATCAAAATGTAATGCTATTATTTCAGCTCTTCATAAAATGTTGATTGCGGAAGATAATATTTAAAAAAAATTAAATGTTATCTTTAAGTTAATAATTAATTAAAAATATTAAAAATATTGTTAAATGTTAAACTCTTAGTGTTGAAATACTTATCCAATATTTTATGAACAAAGTAAGTCAGTAAATTGTTTAACAAATGTGCACATAAATAATGTACACACAATTTAAAAACTATTTATACATATTAGATAATTATTTTTTTATATAAATTGTTATAAATAAACAAAATGTTCAATTAATTGGGGATAAATACAAATAATAAAGAAAGCATAATTTATAAAAACAATATTAACAGTGCAAAGTTATAAATATTTCTAGTGTAGGTATGAAGTTTAACCAACAAAATTTAACATTTTAATAATATGCTTGTATAATATAATCATTATCAAATTAGAATTTATTACATTATATTGAAATAAAAATATTTATTTTTTAATTTAAATTTAAATATAACTAAATTATTAAAAAAAATAAAGGTATATGTATTGGCAAAGATAAATGCCGTAAGATCTAAACCATATATTGCAATGAAAGCGGGAGATATTGTTCCCTAGAATGATTAATGGATTGTGGCTTATTTTTTTATTAAGAAAACTTTCCATGCTTCATTTAAATATAAGTTCAATAATAAATGTGTGAGAAAGTGCTGGAGAGGGTTGGGGGCACGATAGCTCGACAATTTATGTCAAAATTATGCAAATTAGCACAGTCCCGCATTACGGCAGCCAAGTTTGAGAAAGTTAAATTGGTCCGAACTGAAAAAGGGAATGAAATAATAACCCGTTGGAACGATAGGCGTGAAGTATACGTGATATAAAGTTATGGGATCCTGTCACTTGCTCTATTATAACGTATTATTTATATACCTGAAAGCCAAAACAATTTTCTTTAATTAAATGATTATAAACGTGAATATATTTTAAAGGAGAATGAATTATGTTATTATTTCTAAGCTATTATTATGTTACTAAATTTTGTAAACGTTTGTGGGTTGATTAATATTTTAAAAAATTGCACATGAATTTTTGTAGAATAATGCTCTTCTTTTTATATGATGTAATATATTGATAAAAACAAAAAATAAAGCTAAAAAACTGTATTTTATTAAAACAAATATTTAAATACTATTTGGTTAAAATGAAATGAAAATGAATGCGTTTTCTATAATAACGCAATTCTTGCCAATTGGAAAATATTTCACTAAAAAATGTTAAGCAGATATAAGCATAATACACAACATATGATATCCTGAAAATGGTTAAAATTAATATAGGAAAGACTGTACATATAGTTTTGAGAGTTTAGATTTGTTGATAAAATACTTATTATTATAAAAACATTGTGATTAAATTAATAAATCATAGTTGAATATAACTTGAGATTGTATTGTGTTTCGCATTGTTAGATAAAATCAATATATATATATAGTATATATTTCATTGTAAATAATTGTTTTAAATTTTTTAAAGTTTTCAAGCTATTATGTAATTGTGTACGAAAATTCACTAAAACATATGATAGTGGACATTTTATAATCAATAAGTAAGTGTAAATCAGTAAATAATTAAATTATGATAACTTAACACAAAACTTACATTTTAAATGAATAAATAATTAATTTACTAACTTGGGCCTACTCTTAATCCAAACATTAAAAAAGTATTCCAAAATCCAAGTGATACACAGTTCTAGTGACAGCAATTGGCTGATTAAGTTGATCATAACAGTAATCATGTATATGTGAATCGTTTTCATTATTATAGAAGCATTTTATTTATTATTATTTAATTATTATAATTGCATTCTTTGATTTCATTTACTACTGTTTACCTTTAATAAATAAAAAATATATATATTTATTTAATTCAATGCATTTTTTTCTATTTTATTATTTATTACATAATAATGATATATAGCGCATTCTCTTATTCTGAGAATGTTATATTGATAATAAATATATATGAATAATGTAAATAATATTAATCCTACATTTAAAACGGTCTTTATTTGGACAAGTTGTAAATTGAAAACTGGATTTATTTTTTATTAAAATATTCTCCTAAAACTTCCCAAAATATTGAAATTGTCACTGCTAAGAAACCATTTCATATTTACAAATAATATCCTTTTTCGGTTTTATATTCAGTTAAAAACAAAACATTGATATTTCCTATTTAAAAAGCGGTGTAATAGTTATATTTTAGTCCTAGAACGAAATATTAAACGTGTCATTGACATGTAATGGTAATAATCAATTTTACTGTTTTCTTTTACTGAAATAAAACATCATTTGAATCGAATAATGAAGTAAACATTAAAAATAAATTGTTAAATTAAACTTATAACATGAAGAACTGCGCTATTTGAATTGACCGATTAATTTGAACAAGAATTTTCATCTCTCTGAATAGCTTATACGACCACCACATTTTAAAAGGATGTTCCAGAATGAGGGTTTAAATCTCTAATCGGGACATTAAACGCAAAGGAAAATAAAATGAGAAACCATTTTTGTCGCTGACAAGAAATTATTATATATGATGTTGCTGTTGTAAGAAAAACTATATCATATTTCCTTCTTCAGCTAAAAGTTTTTTGTACAGCTTGGTGATGAAAATTATTGACACTGGTTATAACACAAGAAAATGTATACATATAATGATAATTTATTGTACCCAACCTAAATCATATGGAAAAATGTAGCTGACATTATATATAACGGCAAAGTTCACAAAAGTTAAACATTGATGCAAATATTTTTTATAATTTTATTCACACAATGGTGATGCAATATATAAACTTATTAAAAAGAATTATAAATTTATATAGAAAATAGTTTTCATATATAACATAGATTTTCAACAAGCAGATTGGACAGATTATGTTTACAATTCTATCTACTTACTAAATTTACTTTGAAACACATGTGTTGTAAAATATTTCGCTAAAAAGTATTAAAATAATTCTTACTTATCAAAAAAGTATTGATTCTGATAATAATCTCACAAGTATATCTACAAATTACAATAATCAAATACTTATACTGTGCCTACATAAATCTCCAACAAAATAATTTAGCTGACATGTAATTTATAGATGTTAATAATGTATATTACAATAATGAGAATGTTATTGTGCAATCATTGCTAAATCAATTAGATCCGAAAATAAATGTAATATTATTAGATGAATATATATTATAAGGCTCGTTACGAAATATATGTTTACGTTTTCGGAGAAAAAATTATCTATTTAATAAAATAATATCACATTTGTAACTTATATTATCGACAAATATCAAGGGAATAAATAAATAGCTTTATCAGCGATGACTCTCTGCCAGCATTTGAACTTGTGAAATATCCAACTACCAACTTCAACGTCAATACACCGTGTTTCGTCTGTTTGGATACATTTTACAGATTACATCATAATTAAAATAGCTAAACCTTTATTTTATTTGTTAACGATATTGAACAATTACTGTGAATATGAGAGATATATTTTCATAACCCTCGGTGGGAGGATTCAATCGATCACTTAATGGTTCAATACTTTGTAATGAAAGAAATCCATTGAAAGCGTTTATTTTTGTCTTAAATTTAAACTAAAAGTACAGAAAATTAAAAATATAACATTAAATAAATATTGTGTCAAGAAAAGCATATTTATACTTTAGTAAATTTTCTAAATTCTGTTCTTGTCTCAATTAGCAAGTTATTTTTTTAATATAAAATAGAATATATATATTTAAATAGATTCAATTGTATGATGGTAAAATCAGAAACAAAGCCACATCAAAAAGGAGTCCATTGGATACCCGCCTCACTGGACACCTCCACTTATAGGGCCATAGAGGCAACAAAGCTGCGTATTACTTTTTGACAGTGTATATTGTTATTATCATTATTTAATACTTTATGTTTACAATAAATACCATTTCCCATGTATAGCCAACCATTTGAGACACCCGGTGTACATACTATTTTCATTATTCATCAATAACACGCAATCATATAATAACTATAATTTATTTATTTGTCTACTTCTCTATATATTCCTTGAGAATAAAGTAAAATATAGTTATTAATAATATATATATTGTAGGGTAGTATTTTATAATAAAATAAAATAATATAATATGATTGAACAGAACATGTGAATGAAAACAAAAAATATATAATCATAAAAATTGATACCTGTTATAATATTATTTAACCTTACACCATTACATTATTAACAAATAATTATTTAGTTATTTAATTACTAATTCACTAATCTTTCATTACTACAAAATACTGGTTTCCTTTTTTTAAAATATTTTTAAATACATAAATTAATTACACATTATACAGAAACATAGAAATGGTCAATCACAGTTAACTAACCTGCCAAATATAAGTGTATGCATGAACACAATATAAATTTACGTTACGTGTTTAAATTTAAGATTAAAATAATTAGTATCATATAAAAAATTATCATTACTTATAAATAAATAAAATTGCTTTGAACATATATATTATATTATCATAAAATATCCATCTATATAGAACTTTACATAAAAATCGTTTGACCTTAGATATAATATCTATTTGTTTTTATTTGCAGGTATAATATATGATCAGTTAATGCAAAATGCAAAACGTGTCATAAAAGGCGATGCTAAGCATGTTGTCTACGTCAATTAATTGTTTCCCTGTCTTTATTTCACAATAAAATAATGCTTTCATTGTTGCGAATTGATTGTATTTTAGTTTAGAAACAATTGCTCTCTAGTAACGAGTATGTATTTTGATGAAAAGGATGATTTCCCTCTCCATTTCAAAGTAATGTTTGTAGTGTTTGTCCCCTCGAACAAATTACAACTTTTGTGCGGATTATTATAGACAAAAAAACGACAAAAATATATCTAGGCATATCTGATGGTTAGTATTATTATTGTTTTCAGTGAACATAATTCAGTTTGAAGCATTTAACTGTTGAGCCGCGGTGCATCTGTCATCAGTAAAACATCACTATATCATAAGTTTTCTTATTGAAAATAAACATATCAACATAGCCAAAAATTAAATATAGTTTTTGTCGATTACAATCATGTATCAATCTAAATTAAAACAATTTTATGCATATTTTTGTTCTTGAACAAAAATCTAACCTCATTTAATATATAAACTGAATATCTATTAATTGCACCAACAATTTTCACATTTACTGGAATACTGGGATATACTCCTTTTAACTATTAAGCTCGTAAATATTTATCGTGTACTTTTCTGTTAAGATTTATGCTGTTCTTAAACACCATGGTTCTAGTATATGCTTTTTAATTACACCTTTCGTCTACCGAATGCCCTAATTATATTCTACACTTCTACATGTCTCTGTCTGCACCGCTTCCTCCCCTTACTTCAGGTTACCTCAACAGCTTCCTCAATCCGGTCATCTACGCCAAGTTCAACCGTGAATTCCGCACCCCCTTCAAGGTGATTCTGATGTGCCACTGCAAGAGTATCAACAACCGGCTACGTTCGGAGGCCTACGCCGAGCAGTATGGCCTCGCCATGAACAACCTGAAGAAGAAGAAGGGGAGCAAGGACTCCACGGCCCAGGCGCGCCGCCGAGCCACCGAAGTCTTCGTCAACGTCAGTCGTAAAGGACGGTTAAGAAGCGCCATGGCCAACGGGAGCAAGTCTGGGGGTAACAGTGGAGGCAACATCCCGGAATCAAGTTAATTCTGTCTCTCTTTCTCTCTCTATCTCTCTCTCTCCTAACGACGACGACCACGTCCGTTTCTCGATGTCCCTGTGTCTTCATTCTATTTCTACTCAGTGCGGTTCTCACATTCTGCTAACCACATAATTTCCTGTCCCAGCAACTATTCAGCGTCTAAATTGTTCAGCCTGTTGGTACGTACAGTGTGTGACGCTGCTGTTTGTCTTTTTTTTGTTGTTTTTTAAAGAAGAAAAAATAACGCGGAACTAACAAGCGTTGATCTAATTTTGTTTCCGTGTATCTTCAGCCTCTTCTCCTCCCCATCGTTGCTCGCTCTCGTCCTAGCCTTCAGTAACGTCTTGAACAAGACCATACAGCTGAACTGTTCACAACTGCTTACTGACTTGAAAACGACTGAATTTCCGAAATAGTGTTCGAGGTCCGAAAGTTACCTGCATCAGTCGCCTTTATGATTTAATTATTTCGCATACTCTCTCACTGTCTCCAATACACTCTCACTCATTTTACACGTACTGTGTATCTGAAATGTCAGAAAAGTACGTAGAACCATCTCAAAAGAACCTGTCTTAAATGCTAACAGTTAACTCTGTTTCTTCAAAATTCCCGGTTTGATTATATCTCTCTGAGAATCGGAAAACTATAGCGCTTCATCAAATGTCACAACAGAATGACAAAACTGTCTTTATTATTGAAATTCTAAAGGATTTTTTGTTCAAATTAAATACTCAAAATACCTTAAAATTTGTTTTTATTGATTTTATCCATCTAATTGGTCATTAATCTATAATCTGTTTTATATTGTCTTGTCACATTTTAGCGACCTATATATGTATACTCATTAATTGCATTAGAATATTTTTTATAACATCACTATATGCAAACCAAAACATTACAACAAACATCAACAAACAAAACACAACTGGCTTATGAATAATAAACATTCTGCTTTTTTATAGTAATTATAATAAATTATGCAGCGCATCAGGACCGACTATTTAATTAGTTTACCTCATTACTCAACGAGAAAGCAATTTTATTTGTTCAGTAATATTGGTATCCATCGATTTGTCTTCGTTGTAGTTGTCATTGTACATACATTTCATATTAACCTTGCTATTCTTGCCAGACTCTATTTATATATTTTTATCATTATGTTAATAAAACATAAGGAGGCTAGCGTATTTACAATTATATAATGTATATATTCTAAACTAATGAGTGAGAGGCACTTATTGAGATTTTGTTTGGGGTTGGAAAATGTACATTAATATGTTAACTACTGTGATACTAAAAATGTTTGTCGAAATTATTGATATATATATATATATACACGTTGATATTATTTTTTCTGATGATGTTTGGATAGTGAACTGAAATGCAGTGTATATTGGAAATCATTGTATACTATTCTATGTATAAAAGAACTGCATAATCTTTTCTAATTTTATGCACTCATGCATATTGATAACACCACTTTCGTGTGATGCTTTGAAAACTTGCCTTTTTACACTTAAGAGAATATATCACAAAGCCTAAATGTCACGTATTGGGCAATATTTTACATACATATACATATACAAATACAATATATATATATATATATATAGTAAACATTAACAATTACAATTACATATATAGTTTCACTCATAATTTAGTAATAGTCATAAGGGTGCTGCTTTATTATTTTTTACCGCTTTGTTTGTAACAAAGTTCTAAAACATTCAGCCGCAACTCGATTATTTCCCTCTAATAAATTTTATTTTACAGGGTATTCACAGATATTATTATTATTTAGATAAAATACTATATAATTTATATCACGCGATTTGATTTGAGTTTTCTAAACTCAGTTTCTCCGTAATTTTGTTATAAACACTCTATTGATAATTTGTTTGTATTTAGGAGCTTGAATTAAAATGCTATAATATAGAAAAGTTTTCCGACATTATTATACCTGAACCTAGTTACTCTGCATTCACTCCACCACGTATATAATACTGGAACGTCCAAATCTTTTTCAAATGATTTTTAACATCCCTCTCCGCTACATCTTCCCTCTTTCCTCTTCTCTCCCTGCATCTCCTCTTTAGCAAAATTTAAATAGTTCTTTGACAGGGGAACAATGAGTTTTCCGGGTTTTTCTCTCGTAGAACATTATTCAGATTTTATTAATGGATAAATCTGCAGTAGCCACCACTACTATCTGTATGTTGTATGCTTTATGCCCGATGCTGCATGATCCGCTGAAACTCTGAATTTGTCGACGGTCGTCCGGGCGTCCTGCTCTCGATCGAGCTACCGGGCTTGTGGGACGACTATACGGTTGACGTCTCTTTCTTGTCATATCTGCCTCTTGACTTTTCAATTTCACCTCCCCTCCACCCCTCCCTCCCTCCATCCCTCCCTCCCTCCCTCCCTCCCTCCCACCACTACCACCAACCCCTC
>JAUZND010006289.1:0-10825 GCA_034780555.1 Coelogynopora nodosa | reverse complement strand
AAGTCTTTAGGAGGTATCTGTATACCAAATTTCAGCTTAATCAGATGATAGGAAGTTTGGTTTTCCAGGGGGGGTAAGATACCCCCCCTCCACGTAGCAAACCCTACAAAGTATGTCTACGTACGAAGGGTTAAAGACTGCAAATATTTAGTCAAGCAATCGTTCATTCATGTACAGAGACAACTAACCAATCAGAAGAGTTAGCGGCATGATACCAGTATTATAATAATTGACCGAACATTTAATAAGTCACTCGATGTTTTTATAGAATTAAATTAGCCTCTTGAATAAGGAGTGGATCTCCGAAAGCTCGGACATTATTAAACGATTTCATTGCAGTATTTTGGCTTCTTATTATTTATCACATTACTATATTATAATATGCTGCACAAGACAGACCGAATTTTTATTTCATATAGGTTAATTCATGTAGGTTAAAAAGCCACAAAAGCAATAAATGTTTACTACAAAACCAAAAAAGTTATTAATATATATATATATTATGGAATCAGAATGTTCGCGATGATAATAATTTTGAATAAATATTAGAAACTGTATTATATGACAATAAAATATGTTTATACGTTGTTAAATATATTTCTTATCTGAATGGATTTTATTAAATAGTAATACATGCCAAATAACAAATATTTAATATAATTTTAAGTTTAAAAATATAGCGAAAATTAATATTAAAACAATATACTGTCTACTTCTCATAACCAAAAAACATCGAAAATTACTTTGATGTGTTTCCCAGGAAGGCCACAACTTCTGTGGCAGTTTCTCCAAAATGGCCAAGAACACGGGCGATTGCATCGAACCCCATCAATGCCTCAAAATGCACCAGCATATACGTCGGCTGCCTTAGGTGAGGCCATTGGAGGAAGAAATCCTCAATTGGTCTCTTCCCAGCGCTCCAGCTCATGATGTGCTCTCTTTGAAGAGGAAATGTTTCTTCAAGAGCCTCGGAAACATCGTCAGTTGGGTCAGATGTCGCACGCACCTGAAGATTTTCTTGTATTTTTAGAAACCCTTCTCTGGTCGAATCGTTCATCTTCACTGTCATACGAACGCATCCATACGAGTCTTTTTTCTGGAAATACATGCACAAATTGATATAATTATTTACTGATATTTATCACCTAGAATGCCTATAAATATGTAAAAATAAAATAATGTAAAAATGTCAATAAGAGAAAGTGTATATATAGACAGCACACTCATAAACAGACTGAGAGCCAACGAGTCGTACAATGACTTTGTGGGAGAGTACTAAGGAAACCAAGACGTATGCATACAGTTTGGAACATGTCTTTCTGGTCTGCACAAAAGTTAAAATGTGTGTATAAATCACAAAAAATTGAATTGATGTGCTATGAAGCGATGATGTAATATTTTGGCAGCATTGTTTACATGATGGCAAGTATCGCCATATATGTCTAGTAGATTTGGACACACTGCACGAAGCTGCTGTTCGACTCCTGACTTGGATCCTCTCATCACGGCACATGAGTCCAATAAAACACAGCAATTTTTATTTATCAAGCTTGTACTCATCAGTCACATCCATAATTGCTGATATCGTTTTTTGCCTTAACAACAACCAATTCTTTGTTTAAATAAATCCATTTTAAAACATGTAGACTCTTGATATTAATTAGTTTTTATGAAATGTTGGACTAAGCTAGGCAGTAGGTTAACCTCACCCCCTTTACATTTTATTGCATTTTTGTATCGATCTTAAATTTGATGACATTTGTCGTAACATTTTTGGATGCCTGTAATATTGATTTTAAATAAATTGTAAAATTACTAAAATATAGATATATTACTTCAGATTTCGCTTTTTTTTGCTTCGGAGGGGGCTGTTCGACGTCACTTTTCCTCTTCCTGTTCGAGTTGACGAACTTGTCCTCCATTTTTTTCATGAGAACACTTGAGGACCCATTTATATCTCGTAGACCATAATATTTATCAACCAGTTTGCCTGGAATGTTAAATTGTTATATTAGAAAATATCTACTAGTGACTTAAATGTATTATAACAAAATAATTCACAACAAAAATCCTACTATAAAAAGTGTGCAATACAAAAATACAAGAAACAAAATTAAATGTCTATTTTAAAATATAAATAATGTTAGCGCTAACTATAAAGAAAATACCTCTCTCTCTATTCAAAGTATTTAGAACCATTGGTCGTATAAACCCAAAAGTGGTATCACATGAAAGAGCTAAGTTAAAAAATAAGCTTTATTTCACAATTCTGAAAAATTATAATATTTTTATCAATGCCAAAATTGGAACCTAGGATGGCTTAAAAGATGGAACCGGATTAGATTTTTTACTATAATTATTAAAAATATATCAAATAAATACAAGATCAAATTGCAAGAGCAGTCATCAAACTAAACGTATAATACTTTATAGCTTATATAAAAGATACATGTAAATTACCGAAAATTATAATTTTCTATAAACATATTTTTTAATTGCAAAAAAAACGTTTTTTGTAAATATTATGGTGGATAAATTCAGTTATAGAGCATTTCGTTTTTCATCACTGCCAATCTTGAACTCTTTACCAACACAACTGAGAACTGTTACCGATTTTCATTTATTTAAAAATATGTTCATATAGCTACACTCCGCACACAGACTAATAATAGTATCATACTTAAATTTCATTTTTCACAGATACTATCCATAGCAATACATATAGCAATACATGTGCATCTTCACAACTTACTAGCTATTGTGCGAAGTACATCCCGTCCAGGAGTTTTCGTGTACATGCTCATCCTGTCGTACATGAGATTTACTATCTGACGAAAAACTTCTGGCTTGACTAACTTAGACAAGTCATTAGTTAAAAGGTGTTCAGGGAGATCCAGGGACACTTTTGTTAACCAGTCCGATGATTGAATCGGAACCTACACAAGTGATCAATACATATATGACAGTAAATCTGATAGGATATAGTGCACTAATCAATATTGCGTGATTTTTTTCTTGAACCATACAAAATATTCGTCATATTAAATGGGTAACCTTATTTTTTGATTAAATTCTATTATATTAAGTATACTAACAAAGAAATTTGAGCATATAAATAGACTAATTTTATTAAGTATTTCTATCTATACAGGAAGTATGCACAGGAACCATTTGTTTCTGATAGTCGATACAAAATAGAAACATTATTTGAGACACAGTGCATTTTAATATTCAATTGTCTAATCTAAGCATAAATAGAAAAGAAAATTACATAAATATAATGCTCACATAAAAGGGTAGCCAATATATGTATGTGGACACCCTGACATAAACTAGCAATATAATATAAATCATTATGATGTTACAATTTAAGATACATAGAGAATTAAAATAACATTAATAATTAAATATTTAAAATAGTATATACAAAAAATAGAGTACAGATTTTGAATTAGAGCATATGCACGAATTTCGAGTACACAAGTATTTACGATAACGTGGCAGCATGGAATTGCATTTTTGCTTATAACTTTTCAAATACATGATAACATTCCTTGTTTAATAGCTTAAAACAACCATTACATACGTACGAACATTTTGATATAGCACTGGTTGTTCGTATTGCGATAAAAACGTAAGATTCTTGCGTTGTCATCGCAAGGCGACGTATGAAAATTGCAAGATATTGCGCATTTATCTTGCGTTTTAAACAATTATTTTATTAGAAAATTGCAACATTTGTAAGGAATACACAATATTCCTACGTTATTTGAAATTTCACCACATTATTCTTACGTTCTAGGAAAGACATATAGAAATGGAATACTACTAAAAGTAATATATATATTTAATAATAGGCGCGTTATTTGCAATTTCACCGCATTATTCTTACGTTCTTTGCTAGACATATTTAAATGGACCAGACTATAAAAGAATATATTTTAAATAGAAAATTTTATATCATAATGTACAATAATAATATACAAAAGCTGTAAAATATACTGGAAAATATTGGAAATGTTTATTATAAATATTCTGGTAATGGTTTACATGGCATGACCAAAATTGATGCGCTATTCTCAAGAAGTGGATCAAATTGTTCTACAGTAACACATGCGTTAACAACACACACAATTGGAACACAAATTATAACATGAGTCTCAATAAAAGTTTGAAAAAAGTAACTGTTCTCTTTCAAAATATCTACAATATGGTTATTTGGTAAAATAAAATGTTCAAAATTAAACAAAGAGGATTCGAAAGATTGAAATACATTGATAACAGCATATATAGTTTTGTCTTCAGATTGAGAAAATTGTAGTATGCGACCATATTTTAACGTAGAATCATGGTTGAATTCATATACAGTACTTAAATTACTACCCTTTCTTTTGTACGATTCTGAATAAAAAGATAGAGTACCTTTAGCAACATGACCATCATTTAAAAATATATAATCATCATATGTTCAAATGAAAGAATATCTAACAGTTCTTTCTTCCTTTCAAAAGGGCACACACTTAAAAAGGTTTTACATGTTTAAGTATAGAAAGTTTATAACAAATCTGGTTTAAAAAAGATGTATTTCCTTGACAATATTTTTTGAAATTTAAAAATTGATGTTCAAATGTAAAAATAGAACAAAATAATAGAGCACCAAATGATTGAATTTGATCAGCTAGATGAAGTAACAAATGCATATTTATAGTACACATATTTTTATCATATAAAGTAGTCAATTTTGAATAAAAAAATTCAAATAAATCACGAACATTATCAGTGTATTGACGTGCTGATGTTAGATAACATAATTTACAAGCAACAATAAAAGTAAGCAAATGAAAAGCATATTCGTTATTATCAATTTGCTTAGTAAATAATGATGTATATAACGTAGGTACAATATAATAAAACAAGTAATTCATAAAATCTCTTCCACTCCAATAAGATAAGTCAGACAAATTTTTCGATTTGACAAATAATGAGGATATTTTATGCGATTATAAACATTGCTATAGCTCTCTAAATGTCTACCTAAGAAATACGGAGCACGGAATGAAGAAGAGTCAGTTAATTTAACTATAATCGATTTAGTACAATTTTCAAATAAGAGGTGTAGTGAATCTAACAAAATATGCGATGGTATTTCAAGATATCCCGATAAACAACTTTCTACTTTGATACCAAAAACAGTTTGCTTAGTACAATGAGCAATATTACTATAATGGGAATAAGTTTCGTCAGACAATTTTTGAACAATACCTGCATATTTACGACTGTGACCCTTACCAACTTTTACAACTTCTCCAGGAGCACAACAGTACAGACAACCAAAACAACCATTGTATTGAGAATTATTTAAAATACTCGCTAAAGCTGGTAAATCAAAAACCCCAGTATGTAATTTTACAATAACATCAACAGTAGTTGTTCCTAAGTCTAGTGTAATAGTGCGATTAAGAATAGAATTTGATAAATAGTCATGTAAATATAGTGACCAGTCTGGTTTCTTTGCCGCAGACCAAAGACTGAATAAGATTATGTTTTCAGCTTGGCATCTAATATGTATAGGTAAATCTAATAATGTTGCCTGAAATGGCCACAAAGTATTCTTTTTATAGCGATACAATTGTCCACCATCTGTAGATACATGTAAATGTAAAACTAATGGAGAATTTAAAAATATATCAGGAGAATTGTACAACACATCACCATTATCTACCGCCAATATAGCACGAAATGATCTAATCGTTGAAAGATGCCTGGAGAGTATCAACCGTAATTGGAAGGATATGTCAAAAAAAGCTCTTTCTCCATTGTCATCATTCATAATTTGATATGCTGTATCAGTAGGCACAATAAATAGATGTCGTTTGATCATACGACTCATCTTTTTCCAATTGAGGGTGGTGTGAAGAAATCCAGTAACCTGAAAAAATAATATAGACAAAAAATTGCCACTACGTCAAAATTGAAAGATATAAAAAACTGTTCCATAGGCCTAATTCCTACAGCCGTATGCACAAAAGTCCGTCTACCCTGTTTTCTATCTAGTCGAACTTGAATTGACCAAGTCCGACTACTAGCAGGGACTACTGTATTAGGGTTAATAACAATACCCTAATACAGTAGTCCCTGCTACTAGCCGTGCGCAGAAATCATTTCTAGGTAACAAATGGCCTAGTCCAACTTTGCTTTCTTCAAGCAAGGAGTATAGGTGACTAGGGTTGTCTTTTGTTACAATTTGTGAGTAAAATGGAGATACTGAGGACACAGCCAGTTTAGTAAACAATGGATTACGAGCTGTCTCTGTATGCTCAGCATGAATTAAATAGAGAACGGAAGCTGAGAGACCGTCTAAACTCACGAATTTTCGTCAAAATATAAAATCCTTTCCATATAATAAAAACAATATTTTACGGATTACTGATCGTCTTTTACGCGGTATTTAATGTTACTGTATTTTTATTTAGTTGATCAACGTTGGGCAACTTTCCCATAGCTGCAAATAATATATCTTTGGCATCGCTCCGACCTTTCTCTTTCGTAATTCCCCTTTTTAATAAGTATGAACTATCCTTTAAAATAGTCATAAAAAATAGTCTCTGTGGTGTCGTACACTACAATAAAAACCGCGTGCCAAATCCAAGCAAAAATAATTATAAGGAAAATATGTCTACTCCCAAAGCAGTTTTCACGTTATCCAATCAGATAACAGTAAAACTCCTCTTTACGTGGATTTATTAATAAATCGGTCACTTGAGGAAGTTGTACTTTGGCTAGCAATTGTTTGTGCATACCACTAGGGTAGTCGGACTAGCAAAAGTATGACTACCCTAGTCAAACTTGCTAGTCGTACTTTTTGTATTGTGTATACCGCTGCTAGTGTGTATCACTCATACTTTTTCAGTTTGTCAGAAAGTGCAATTGAAAGATGAAAGATTCTAATAAACTTCTATTAATTAACTGTTTCGAATACACTTATTGTTACATAGTCTAGTCTTGATAAACTTTTACTGAACAACTGTTTCGAATACTATTTTATGTTATTATGTGCTATTGTTATGTTCTCCATTTTTAATTATTTTAATTACTGATTAACTGTTTCGAATACCTAAACTTATTGTCCATCTGAATAGATGTCCTCTTATATATAAAAAGTAATCATTTTTCTAAATTAAATAGACGTATGGTATGAGCAATTTGATGTCAATCTGACGTGTTGACTTATGTCAAAGGGCGAAATAATTATTTTTCCCATTGTAATGTATATTTGGTTACGCCAGTAATTAAATAGTGTAATATTTTTACCATACTGACGTATATTCAAAAATCGATAAATCACAAGGATGTTAACACACAATTATACATTTTTAAAACAGTGTAATTATTACTTGTCTTGTAAGTAATGTTCATCATAAATTTCAAACAAATAATAAGTTGTATGACTTCAGTACCAATATTCTAGCAAATAAGAAAACTTTAAACCACTCTCCTGAAAACTGCCTAAAAGTTGATACACCAGAATGGGAAAATGACGTCGATTTAATGGTGATTTCATAGTGAGTGCTGAAAATGTACATTCAAAGAAAGAATATAAAACGTTTATATGTTGTACAAAATAACACAGTGTCCATACTTTTTATTTAAAAAATAAGAGTATTTCGAGTATAGCGAATAAATTCGAGTATATGTGAAATTAAAAATTGAGTATGAAGGTGCGAATATTTCAATATATACAACAATTTATTTATATAAAAAAATCTGCAAGAAATACAAGTAAATATGTACAATAAATGTCTGTTTGTTACTAAACAACGCCGCAGACAATTTATTTTCAAAAAACATAACAATTCTAGTATATGTTAGCATAATTTCAAAAATTGGGTATATTCGAATAAATAGAACATATTTAAAAATGTACTTATAACATTTTAGTTCATAAATTGATATACATTAAAATTAAATATAACAATTAAAAAAACTTACTTTAAGTAATGATAAGATGCAATCAAAAGCAGAAATTGATATATCCTTTTCTATTATCAAAACAGCTAAAGCAGAGACGACAAGCAATAATCGATTATTGAGTACACAGTTTTGATACAACATCATGGAGTAGTTGTTGGGTATATCTTCACCATCTGGAAATAAATAAAGAAGAATAAATCATGCATAAGAGTGTACCACTAAAAAAGTCTAAAATCTAAATCAACATAAGGGGTGGTATGTCTCCAGTCATCTAAAAAAAAATTATGGACATGGATTCAAAAATGTACCATGGTAATGTAACAATATAAGCAATCTTTTTTATATAGACAGGATGCTTCAAAATCAGGAATTTGCCTATACTGGAAGGACTGCAAGGACAATGGATAAGGATAATGGAATCTTTGTATGTCTCTTATTTAATTTTAGTAATATATAAAAAAAGATTACCATATTCGGATTCAGTAGTATCTTCATTGTTTTCATTAATTTCTTCATCAATGACATCTTGGTTGCTATAACTTTCAATTTGGTCATCATTTGAAATTGAATCCAAATCGACGTCATTGTTCAATTCAATTAACTCCTTTAAAAATTCATCAGAACAAGCCATACTGAAACATTAAATAAATAATGCATATTTAGGCATTCAAGTAAACTAAAGCATGTGGACATTTACCAATGACATATTATTTGCATCTCAATATCCTAAGCATTGGAGTATAAAAATTAGAGAGAAGTAAGTAATACTTTACTGTTATTTAAAAGTTAAAGAAGATAAATGTACATGGAATAAAGCATATACAAGACGACAGCATCATTCTCTAAATGTGTTTAAGCATATAATATCAATGAATTTCTCTAACTAACTTTTTAGTCAATGGTTACAAACTTGAGATACCAAATACCTTATTTTTAGGCGATTATTAGAGGTTACATGCTTAATAAAATAAAAACTAACAAAAGTTTTAAAAATAAATTATTCACAATTAAGATACTTTTCAAGAGTCACTAATATTGGCTACAGTGCCAGTAGTGTATTTAACTCATATATTGTTTGTCTATGCATGGTTTAAAAAATACCTATTCTTCTCTCTGATCATATTTTGAATGCTTATATATTTTTATGTAGATGATAATTAGAAGCTAGTCACTCATTAACATTACTTAACTAATAAGTAACATATACTTTTACTTAAGTAACTGCTATTTATAAATTGCACATCCACATTTTTATGAAACTGAACACTTGTAAAAAGCACTTAATTGTAGATTAGTTTTATGAAATGAAAACACTTGTGAATTATGGGCTTGTGCTTTATGAAAATGGCCCCTGGGGTTGTATACAGTCACAAATATTAGATTGAGTGAATCTAATAGGTATGCAGAGACAAGTTAGACTAAAAATATTAGACTAAATGAATCTAATATATTAGACTGCTCATCGGTAGTCTTGATAATGCACACTTCAAGATAATGCATACTACTGTTTATAACGTATTACTACACATTACTTATTATTATTACAAATTACTATACATATCCTAAATCTTGAGGGAGATTGTGGACTTAGAGGATCCCCCAAACCAAAATCACAACCGTGATATATTTAACCCTTTAGAGGAATTCAGCAATGTTGAGCTTCTACATCAGTTCTGCTTTGACAGGGACAGTATCTGGTACTTGTGCCAACTTATAGAACACCCCATTCATGAAAATGTAAGAGGCCACCTGATTTCATCCCATATCCAGGTGTGCACTCAGCTTATTGGTTAATTCATTGAGGTTTTCCACAATCTATATATAGTTTCGCCAATGAGTGATCTAATGTTAGAGTGTGGCTTTGCATATGGCCACTGAATCTAATCTAACATTCAACCATTCTAATTTATTTTTATAGATTAGACTGATATAATATTTTGCACACAACCCCAGAGAACACAACATGAAGAAACATAGAATATAGCAAAGCATTAAATCTACAAAAGCAAAAATACTGTGACAAGATTAATAAGAAAAAAGAAAATAAGAAACATTGGAATTAAATGTATTTAATATATTAAAGGGATATAATATACATTAATACAATAAAAATGGCAACGAAATTTATGAACACATATTTAAGCAAAACTATATAAGTATGGCACACTGCCCACAACCACCAAATCTCAAGTACATATTACCAAGAAAGATGACATATTTTCAAAAATAAGTGTCAGACAGATAAAAATAAGCTTCAATTTGGAAAAATAATTACACCATAGAATCTCTAGAATGGATCAATTTTAATTCATAACATTTGCAATAGGTACTTTTGTGAGACATTTGTTATTCACATGTTTTATGCAAAAAATCATAATTTTGTGTGGTGTAAATATTAAATGTGCCCAATAAACAGTAAATAAAAATGGATATAAAGTATTTATTGTGTGGGTGTAGAATGTTTAAAGCAAATATATGTAAATAATAATTCCTCAGAAACATAATAAGTCCTACATAAATTCACATTAATTATAATGTAATCTCTAAATCTTCTACTGCCACATAAGAATCACCTGATAAAGATAATGAAATGCTTATTTGATTTTGAAATACCATTTGTACATCACTTATCAAACAAAGTTATAGATACATGAAAGAAGTAAAAACTATGTTATATAATATTAACTGTTTAAATATTCACACTTGATTGGATATCACTCCAATTTATTATTTATGTATATACATTTTAAATTACACAATGAACAGAACAGTTGTCAAATAACTGTCCTATATTTTTACTTGGCCATCAACTTATGGCAATGAGCATTTTTACATATGACATAAAAGTACATAA
>JAUZND010006288.1:0-10826 GCA_034780555.1 Coelogynopora nodosa | reverse complement strand
CTGATGATACAAATTATATAATTTGGTACTATTGTTGTCAAGGAGTTAAGTAGTTATGGTTGTTAGAATATTGACTTAGTCAAAAAAACGCAAAACTCAGATAGCTCAAAAACTAGACCTGATGGAGAAAAACGAAGCACACCATGAGAATCAGCGTGACGAGTTTTATCAAACGTATACAAGAGTTAATATGCTTCCAAAATGATGCAGGACAGTGTAATTATCATTAATCATTCTGACGTTTTAGACGAGGGATTTAAATTAATTTTTTTGATTTACCTGACTTTTAGGCACTTTGACCACTTAATAATGAATGTAGAAAGTGATTTATTTTAAAAAGTGGTTATTCGGCCCACCCTAGTACATAATATATATTATACTTACATAAAACATTGGTATAAATCTCCCACGTCATTTGAAATTAACGTGTAAATCATATCGTCGAATTTAGACACTAGACCATATTTTTTGTACAACAAATAGCATTCCTAGTAAATAAAAATTATTTATAAATATGTATAACAATTAATAAATTAATAACCCTCGCTTTATTCATTAATTGATCTCCATCATATCCATGTGACTGATGTTTCCCAATAGCCACCCACATGTAAAACCAACTTTTGTAACCATCCGTTGCATTCTGGTAATCTTCTCTACCCATAAAGAACTAAAATAATACTTAAAATTTTATTAAATATTTTTAAAATTATAAAACATTATAAATTCTCGATATTTCAGGAAACATATCTACAGAACAGTGCTTGGAAAAAACGTTGTAAAATTTGAAAGCTGTCAATCTCCAAATACCTTGATTGTTTTTCTAAAATTTTGTAAAATAAAAATAAAAATAAAAATAATTATAATTATTGATTAATTAATCGCCAATACATTTGTTTCATCCGATAAACCTTTCAAAAAAAGAATAACATTTGCATAAACAGGCTCCAACGCATCAGGATGTCGTTCTAAAACAGCAGAGGCAAGATCAAACCGCAAAATCGGTAAACAACGAAAAATAAGACTCCAAAATTCCTTTTGGTCGAAATTTGAACAATTTTCCATTAAACCTTGTGTCACTTTACATGTTTGATTTATCATGTCATTATTAGAATAATCTCTCAACCATTCAATCATATTGTCCATTATATTGTCTTCGCAGTCTTTTTTTTAAAATATTTTTTATTATTACTCGAAAAATTTTTAATTAAAAATTACTTTTCCTGTCTAAAATTAACATTTCTGCAATATCCCAGAAATATAACATTTGATGGACACTTTTTTCGTTTTTAATGCCACGAATTTCTAAAATTTCGAAATTTATATTTTTTAAAATTGATTAATTATTAATTTAATATAGTAAATACTGTAATCTTCAAGGATTATATTCAGTAGTTTACGGTAATCGGTCGATTTATCAACGATGCTAAAAACATTTTAATATTCATTTGTAACTTTAAAAATATAGTATTAGATTATAAAGTTTATATCGTTTATAAATATATTTTTTAAATTATTAGACTTTAGTTGTTTAAATTTCATTAAGGTTTATAAATTTAACAACCTGTAATCTTCGCTGATTGGCGTTGAAAAAATAAGTTGGCTTTCTTTATGTATATCAGGGTAATCTTTAAATATACCGCCCAGTGGCAATGATCCAGTTGAAATTTGGGAAACGGCTAGTATCAATTTATATTAAAATTTTATTTTAACAATTTCTCACGCTTTCCATCCTCTATAAAGGTAGTTAACACAGTTGTGGTGAAAGGATTACAGTTATTTACAACTTGGCACATGTTATCTCTCCTCATTTTAATAAATTAAAAATTAGTTTCTAATGTACAGTTTAAACTTTAATTTACAAGTGGTTTAGTTTAAATAAAAGTTTCTATTTTAGTGTTGGTATGACAGTAAATTTAAGACTAGAATTGATAAAAAGTCAAAATTGCACGAAATAAATGATGAAATGTGTTTAAAATTGAAATAGTTTGAATAAAAAGTCGAAATTTCACGAAATAAATGATTGAATGCGTTTAAAATTATAAAAGTTTGAATTTCACGAAATAAATGATCAAATGTGTTTAAAATTTCCAAAAAGATAGATATTAGACTGTAAACATCTCTATTTTGAACATTTATATCTATGTAAACCAACATATAAATACGAGTTGAATCAAACAACCAACAGTATGTCCTAGTAGACAATCCTACACAATTTAGTTCACTGTTTAAAATTTGAACTTTCAATATTAAACATTAAATATTAAATTTTAATTAATAATTTTTTATTAAAATAAATTGTATATCAATTTAACACCAAGTTTGGAACTTTTCTCCAAAGCTTATCAAACACAGACTTGTACAACAAAATTCCACTACTTATAGTAGTCTACATTGCAATGCACATTGCAAAACATGGAATTCCACTCATGAGCTAACATGCGTATTTCACGATTTTAAGGGTCAGCCCCTCTCTTCATACAGCTCTGTTGACGTTTTAAACTAAATGTAAACTATGAATCAAAGTTTATACCCCACAGTACCACATACTAGTCAATACATGACGTATACGCGTCTCAAATAACATTAGTCAATGTTTATCCACCCTATATTGTGTTTATGACAACTGGCCAACCTCCAACTTGATTCATTACCCGACATAATATTAAATATTTACTGCATTTCTCAATCTTGATGTACACATTAAACTAAACCAAGTGAACCACAGCATTAATAGTGTACAGTGTACTTTTACACACTATTAAATGTTATCTAAATTTAAGACTAAAATAATTATAATTTATAAATACTGCCTGTTGATACAAATAAATCCTTTAGTAGTGAAAATTGCAACTTTTGTTTAATGAAAGAATAATAACTATTCATACGTTTCCTTTGTTGGGTTCTAAAGTTTTAATTTTCTAAAACATAACACAATCCATTAATTTGTTGTAACGTTATAAATTATATACAATTCATTCAATTTATAATGATCATTTATGTGAATCAATTGCCAAAATGAATCAACCAAAGCATGTATAAATCACGTAGTGACTTTTTATGATATTCTACATTATTCGATTGTCAAATACGGCCATAAATTATTAAGTTAATGGAAGCACTAGGTAATTTATTAAATTTAAACAATTAATGTCGTCTTTTGGTGGTGTTATCTAAGATTTTTTATAAATTTTATGGCATTATTATTTATTTATTTATTATTGAGATTAAAATTTTAATTTCTCTTTTTTTATTCTTAAAAAGTCCTAGTTATATTAATTTATTTTCAATTTTTTCCAATTTTTTCAATTTATTTCAACTTGAGCCCACTTGACAGCATGATTTGCATTTCATTAGTTGAGCCATCACGAATTCATCATGATTCATAGCGATGAATCATACGATGCTTACATTTTTGCACCATCAAAGTAAAATTATTTTCAATTGACTGACAGTTGATAACTTGGTCTCAACTTGCCAACACGTTAATTTTGGCAAATTTCCCCGAGGACAATAAGGATAAATAATTTTCAATCCATTTCATTTTCTTAAAACTACCGCAAAATTGTTATTTTACAATAACAGTAATACAACTATGTACAGTTGTGTACAGTTGAATTTCAATATTTATATTATATAAATTATAGAATTAAAAAATGCAACAAATTTTTTATTTTTTTCAATCAATTTTTTTAAATCTGTTTTAATCCGTTTATTAATAAACAGTGTTTAAGTTAAATTTTGACCCCGAGGTATTTTATCGGATTAAATTTGACAGGTGGTTATGCAGTGTTAATAAGCCTAGTTAAATTTTATATTGTTTTTTAATTTTTCTCCACATTTTATTAAAACTTTATAAATGTTTTTATCTGTTTTTTAGATCAATATCATATTTGTAAATTATGCAACGGTTCTATAAAAGACGCCTTTTTAATTTCTGCCAACGAATTTAAGTTTCATCCTCAATGTCTAAAATGTTGTGAATGCGACTGTAATTTAGAAAAACTTGGACATTGTATTTATAGATACAATTCAATTTATTGCAATGAGGAATGCAAAAGGTAGTATATAATTTATTTAAACTTAATTAAATTGAAAATAATTAAATTTTTATGATTGTTTGAATTTAATATTTAAAAAAATGAAAAAAACTAATTTGTTCGAGAAATGTTTAACAAAATTTAACAAAATTCATTAATTTCATCAATTTATCAAGTTACGAGCTCAATTTTAACTCATGAATTGAAATTATTAAAGTTTGATGATTATTTTAATTAAATATTAAGAAGAAAAAAACTAATTTGTTAAAGAAATGTTAACAAAATTCATTAATTTCACTAATTCCTCACGCTTAAAGTTTAGTTTTAATATAAAATATAAAATTATTTAATTATTTAAATTGTTATATTAATCATATTAAAAAAACAGTTCTATATAATACTAGAATGATTATTAACATAATATTTAAAATTTAATAAAATATTAAGAGGTGGTCACGTGTCATAGCCTCCTACAATACGCGTACGTCTCCCTTTTAACTATAATTATATTTATAAAAAACCATTATGATACAACTGATAAGATAAGTCCAGTGTATACCCGGAGGTATTGAACCGTTCATCCCCCGTAGAGTTTTGACAAATTGATGATAATTTATGTAAACAAAATTTGTTTAATATAGCACCCACACAAGCAATTTATATAAAATTTGTTAGTTTATAATTTCAATTAACAGTGTTAATTAATAACGGTTTAGTAATCATGCCCTCCGTTATAAAGTTTGAAAGGTTTTACATCTTTGAAACTCGAGGAGCCTTTTGATCCACTTGACCACGTGAAAAAACAATGCAAATAACATTAAAAATTCAAAAACGTTAAAAAAACTATAAATTAAAATATAAAATTTATAAATATTATTTTAAATTTAAACTGAAATTAAATCAAATCATAAATTTATAATTAGACGTTCAAGCTACTCGTTCTGTATAAAGTGCGAGAAGAGGTTTGAATCCCTACAAGAACTGGTAGTTTATTCCAATGGTTTGTGTTTTCACGCAAATTGTTTCACGTGTGACACGTGCAATAAATTGATATCATCTGGGCAAGCATTTACAGTAAATGAAACGAAAAATGGTGTTTTCTGTAGTAAACATGCTAAAAATTCAAATCGTAAAAATTAATAATTTTCATTTTTATTTTCATTTTTATTTTCATTAATTTTAATTAATACATGTAGATAAATGCACCTTTAACGAAGAAAATGACGCAATCAATTCAGAGACGAAAACTGACATATTTAAAGACGAATCCAGTAAAACACTATCATTATTAATGGACAACTGCTTGACAGAATGTAAACAGGACCCTACAGATGTGCACGATTCCTCAAGTATAACTACAGAGTCCATTACAGACACACAATCCCACTCTAATCAACAGGAGATTATGCAGGATAATCACGAAACGTCGGTTTATTCAAAAGAATCTCAGGAAAAGGTAAAACGTCAAAATCGGAAATCCAACAAATGTAAAAAAACTTGCACCGAAAAAACCACACGTGTACGTACGGTTTTAAACGAGAAACAGTTGCAAATGCTACGACTATGTTATAGTACAAATCCTCGTCCGGATGCTATTGTGAAAGAACAATTGGTAGAGATGACTGGGCTCACGCCACGAGTTATCAGAGTTTGGTTTCAGGTTTATATCTATCAATCAATATTAAATTTCATGAGTTTTGTGTTTTTGAAAATTTATGTAGCTGTCAGTTCCATCGTATTTTAATTAGTGAATTTTTTATATTTTATTTTTTATACTGCAGTGTAAAGACATGATTTTACACATTTCCATCTTTTGGTTTAATATTGTTTTTTTTATCATAATATAAGTTTAGAATAAGCGTTGTAAGGAAAAGAAGCAATTTTTATTGATGAAACATCTTCAAGATTCGGATTCAAAGGTACAAAAAAATAAGCCATAAAAATATTTCTATAAAATGTTTAAATTTCACGAAATAAATAGTCAAATGTGTTTAAAATTGAAAATGTTTGAATAGAAAGTATAAATTTCTAGAAATAAGCAATATAACATTTTAAAATATTTTAAAAAGGTAAAAGTCTTAGAAAAAAATACGAAAGAGTTTTTAATTATTTAGAATCAATGATTCTAATTAAATCATGATACAAAGTTATAAAATGTGAAACTACATAAAAGTAAAATTTTAGCAATCGAAATTCAAAGATGACTCTACCACATCATTAAAACGAACTCATCCAGAAAAATCTCTAACCCGAAATTCACGAAATACTATCTACAACGAAACAATAGAAATATCACCTCAAGATCGTCACAACCAACATCTTGGTTCATCGTCAAGCAAATACCCCTTTGCAGAAATTCGTTTAGAATATCCAGTAGAATATGCTCAATCTGGCGAGTTTAATTTCGCATCTATTCATCCCACAAATAAATATGGCCTCTATTCCAATACACAAGAATATATATCACCCATGTACAAACCAAATTACCCTTATTCAACCTCGTATGAAGAGCCAAACTATGATTACTCTCAAGATGGCGTAATTATTAAATAAAAAAATTTATTTTTAAAAATAATTTATTATTTTAGTCAGTTTATATTCCTTCTAATCAAAAAAATCTCCCCTATACAAGAAAAAACTAGCCTAGTTACTACCAGTAATTAACTATCGCTTTTAAAATTAAAATAATTAATTTTAAAAAGTATTTGGTGTGAAATGTATACATAATAATTTATAAATATTGTATTAAATATTAGATTATATTATATCTTAATTGTAATTGATTAAGTGCATGTCCACCCGTTTCCTTTTCACGTCATTCCACTTAATTATTTCGTCGATAATTTTATATCACAAAACCAAAACTCACACAACCTGCCAATATTAATGACCCTTTTATTAAAAACCAATAAATCAATCCTTTCATTGATCGATCGGATCTCTGAAATATAATAAAATTATAATAAAAATTTTCGATACGGTTTTTGTTAAAATTTCAAAATTAGAGACAAATTTTAATCAAGCGTATATTGGTTTAATTTTAAGGTAATTTAGTGGAATTATTTGTCGAAATTAGATGGTGTAATTTAGAGAAAATTGTATATAATATTTTAAATTGTATTTTTTAAAGTCGGGTTAATCACATTATCACTTTAATTGTAAGTTTAAAGCTTTATAAAGTGAATATTTGTTGATAAAACAGACATGTTTAACCTCAAGGTTAAAAATTTTTCAAAACAAATTTGGAAATTTGTGAAAAACTTTGTAACGTTTTTTAAATTTGAAATTAAAACTTGTATTTAATTGTAATATTCAAGTAATTAAAATATCTCACATCTCAAGAGTTTTATATTTAATTTGGGTACACTTCAACGGTAAAGGGTTTTTATATATATTGTAGTTTTTTATAATATATATATATTATATCAATTAGAAATAAATTATCAACGTTTACAAGTAAAAGATTGGTTTTTTAAATTATTTAAATTCGATTGCATGTTTATTAATTAATTATTATTGATTTAATTAATAATGCTAAATTTATGAATAATAGTTCTTCAAGTCTTCTAATCGAGATTGGTCTATTCTGAAACAAAATGACTTGAATTCACCTACAATAGATTTTAAAAATAATCAAAATATAAATAATATAAAAATACCATCATTCTTTTTTTTCAACTCTTCAATTCTCTAAATAAATATTTTGAAAAATTAAAAAATTAATAACTTTACCGTTATATATTTAAGTAAAATAGCACAGCTATATTTCTGAGATATAATAAACATGTTTCTTTTATTTTCAAAACTTGCCGAGATTAAAGTGGCATAAAATAAAGGTTTCAACTTTGGATCTATTAAAAATCGAACAGGTAAAAGAACCAATTGAGAACATAGTGCAAAATAAGTGTTTCTCTCCAATTTATCCTAAAAATATAATATTTATCCTAAAAATATAATATTTATTTATAAATAAATTCAAATATCAATTATTCTTTATATTACTTTATTATTGGGCGAATCAAAACTATAAAGGATTATTAAATCAAAAATTTTCATAATGATGCCATCAAACAGAGAACTGGACTTAACTCCTTCCTTGATATTCAACATTCGCATACAAGAAAATAACACGGCATTCAATATACTATCAACTCCTTTTATATTGTAAAACTTCTACATTTATATTTTAATTGAAATATTATTAATTAATATTAAAAAATTAAAAAATTAATTAACCTTCATGTGCGATTTGGCCTTTCCGTTAAGTTTTATCAACAATGAAAAAATGTCACTGATAACTGAAAAAACTTCATTACTAAATTCATCTTTTGGATTTATCAATTCAAAAGAGCCACAATGTAAGTTAAACAATATAGTGTACAAAAAATAAAGAGAAAATTTGTTAATTTGATAAACCCTCTTTTTTGTCATCATATTAGGACTAGATAAAAGTTGGTTATAAATTAAATTAATCAAAACTAAATAATCACCATTCCAAGAATAAAGAAACTATAGAAGATAATAAAATGGACAAATATTTGAAAAAAGGCTCCTCTTTCAAAAGATCATGTGTGTTTTTTTTATCGTGTTGATTTATTTTTGAAAAAGTAATGTTTTGAATATTGTTGTACAGATTTTGGTCGTCGATAAATTGTAAAACACTTTCAATGTATTTAGCATTCAAAACACGGGCCTTGAGTTTTATAGACATGTTGACGTTCAATTTTGATAGATTTAAAATGATTCTTGGGTCAAAAATATCTTTAAAATTCTAGAATAAAATATAAAAAAACAAATTAATTTAATATATTATATTAAATTTTATATTATTACTATATATTGCTTGAGGATTGTCGACACAAATTTAATAAAGGAAAATAGAGCATCAGTGGTGATAAATTGATCGGTGAAGCAATCTATACATCTATTTACAACATCGCAAATGGTTACGAAGGTTTCTTTTGAAAAATGTACTTTTTCGTCACAATTTTTGAGAAAATTGAAAAATTCTTTAAAAGAAGTATCATCACACAAGCAGTAAGGTTCGTTTTTCTAAATATTAAAAATTTGTTTGATACAAGGGATCATTAGAGAGTTTTTGAAATTGTTAACTCAGAAAATAATACTCAGAATAAAATTTTTCAAAAATTACTTCAATCAAAATATTTAATATTTTTCCTTTCTTAATATTATAATTTTCGTTATTTTAATAATTATTCATCAATTAGAAATGAACTTCGTAGTTTGAAGAGAAGATTTAATATTATACACGCGCCGGAAAAAACTGAGTTATTTTTTAAATGAACGATCAGTTCAGTCCCTGGAGTTACATTATATGATAAATTTTAATTAGAATTGACCTTTAAAGATTCAGTTCCTATATGATAGTAATGTAGGTTACATATATTTTTGACGTTTTCGCTCCCCCTGTTGTCAAATCCTGTATCCGCCACTGTGCTTCACCCTATTGAAATACTTGAAACATGAAGATAAAAACAAAAGTGCTTTGAGAACTTGATAAAAGGAGAAATGTCAATCGATGTTATGACGAGTTTTAGAATTACAAAACTCTATTAATTGGTTCGTAAGAACTGAGTCTAACTTAAAGTTAACCAAAAGACTTATACTAAACGTTTTGAGTATACTAACTTCAGTATAATAAAAGTTTCGTTGATAACAAATTACTCATTTATCGTCCATTTATGAAAGCGTATCTTTTGAAATGAATTTCAAAAATTTTAATAAGGGGTTAGATTATGCTGAAAATTTTTTAAAAATTAATTTCCACTCCATGTGTAAAAAGAGTACAAAAAGGGAAGGTGACTCTGTTAATTTCATAAGGTATAATTTATTAGCAGTTTATTTTATTACTATTTAGATGGGAATGTAAGCACGCCGCAACGTCTGTGGCTTGCACAAAAAGCTATAATACGTGTTATCCATTTACAGTGATTTTATCGTATAAAAAGAAGTTGGGGGCATACAGCGTTACCTCAAAACACGATCATAACCATGAAATAAGTATCATTTTATCTTGTTAAAATATATTTATTTCTATAGTTGAAAAATTATATATCACTTACAACCGGATAAAAAAGGCAAAAGATGTAATTCCCTTAGTAAGGGAAATATTGCAAAATGTACAGAACGCTGAGTTTAACCTGACTAGTATGGACATTTCAAACATACAAAGGAAAAAAAATCAAAGGTATTAATTAACATTATTATCAAAAATATAATTCTTGAAGGTGCCCTTCCAATTTTAACACGTAGTGGTTTTTAATTTTATTTCCAAACTGGTTATTTAACAGCGTTATTTAAAATTTAAAATTTTCTTACAAATTAAAATGATTCCTATCGATGAAATATTAAATAAAAATATAAATTTAAAGTCGAAAAAAGAGTACCAAATTGCGTGGGACAAATTTGTAAATTATGTTGATGCTAACAAAACAACTGAAAAATTAATGTACGACGAGGAGGATTTATTGAATTACTTTAATTCAATAAAAGAGACTTACAAAGGGTCCACTTTATGGACAATCTATTCGAAAATTAATTACCACTTTAAAATAAGATATAACAAATCGCTACAACAATACCCTCGACTAACAATGTTATTGTATGTGAGGATATACTAGAAATAAGGCCTCTGTTTTTACAAAGGATGAAATTGAAAGATTCCTGAATGAAGCGCCAGACACAGGTGTATATATACCAATGAAATCATGTACAGTCATAGGCTACTGTGGTGGGTTGAGGTAATCGTTAATAAAAATTTTAAAT
>JAUZND010006287.1:0-31294 GCA_034780555.1 Coelogynopora nodosa | reverse complement strand
ACAAACGCACATCAGAATCACAGATCAAGGGAGTGTGTCAAATGCTTGAGCCGCCGCGTCCTAAAAGGGCTATGGAAGATAACTTTAGTTTTGGTGCTATTAATAATTTTGATATTTCTGTTGAGTTTCAATTTTAAAGTTATTATTTCTATTTCCAAGACTTTGTCGTTGTTGTTTCATAGCTATGTTGTGCTAAACAACTTTTGCTTATCAATAAACGCTTTGTTAACTAACTGTCTCAGCAAGTCAATATTAGAGAACAGTTCTTATCTAAGAGCGGACTGTAAGTAATCGTGAGCGATGCTCAATCTAATCAGCTGGTTAAAAGTGTCTCTTGTAATTACAGACAGTATCAGGGTTCAATAATATTTGACATAAACTTTTATAGCTGACAGAATTAGTCATGAATTGCAATATATTATAATTATAAATACGTCACATATATAATTAGCTTGCTAATGTAAGAGTATATTATAATATCACGCTAAAAATATTGATTTGAAACATTTATATTAATTAATAAAAAAATCCATGATGCGACACCACTCAAAGATATGCGTGCCAAACATTGCTTCATTACCGATCATAAGTAGGCTAACACCGGTATTGAATTATAGTATTTATTGATTATATTGCCTGCCTAACATATTATAAACCGATATATGCTATTTTAATACGAGTGTAGAAGGAAAATATTACAATAGAATATTTAACTAATGGATACATAACAACTTTTTTAATGCATTGATAATTGTAATCATCTAAAAACGTATAAAAATTTTACGAGTTTTAAATATTTTAAATTATTTAACGCGTGTGCAATATAATATGTTCATGGCTGTTCTGATGAAAGTGTGTTTACTTTTCAGTGGATGCTTTTTGTATTTTTGACAAAAACTGTCGATGTTATTTCCTTCTGAATAAATCCTCTCGTAACCTTACCTTTTCGGGGTAATATTCATTTTACAAAAAATAATGTTTTAAGATAGAAGGCACGAGTGGGAAATATTGCTTCTTTTCATAAAACAGAATCCCGGTCATAAGTGTGATCTGCGGGTTCCCAGGAGATCATACTAATCCGGGGAGCCATTTCAGGTCTAAACTTGGCTTTACAGAGATAACGGTTAAAGCGACAGGTCTCTCTACACCCCACTGCACAAACTCAATTGGTAATCGCATTTTGATGGTGGCATTGTAGGGGATTGGGGTGACTGCTTCCAGCTCTGGGAGAACACTTCAAGGGTTCTTAGTTTTATATCCGTAGTTAAATACTTAAAGGAAGAAAGGGAATTTATTTGTAAATCACACGGAACTGCAGCTCTTCCTTTGACTAAGCTATAAACTAGAGTTGTACTTGTGTTGTCGCCAGAAACTTATTCATTATATTTATAAGGTGGTTTTGCTTTACAATAGTGTTTCAGCTTTCGATTCAATATCGACAACCATGAATATTTGGTAATCGATAGAGCAGTTGTATATGATGACGTCATCTCGATTATTCAGATTCTTTTTGTGACTTATTTCTTCAAAACTGAATTATAAGGATATTGAATCGGCAAATAGTTGATGAAAAAACTTATTATGCAAATCAATATTGTTTACATTTTGATTATGTGTTTAAAAACACCTTACTGAAATATTGCAGATTATTACGTTCTTATTGAAAAAAATTAGAATAATTTTGTTTAATATAAACGATATGGCATTTTTAATTATGGATATGTATGTCTTTTCTATGCGTAAAATGTATATTTTCATGGTATTTTATAGGGGAAATATATACATAAATATTCAAAACAAGAGAAATGAGACAGTAAGTTTATTTTGAATAAAGATATACGTAAAAGATGCGCCAGATAATATTTCATATTATGAGTAAGTTCAATTAATTTTCATTCTATGGTTTCCTTTAAATCTAAAAATCTAAACAGACTCTATATTCGTTAAGTCCCTGTATACTTTTTAGTTCTCTTTATAAGTAATTAATTAGTTAAATAAATAAATAATTTTTAATAAAATATTTTTTTTTTTATTAAACAGAACATTTTATTATTAAACAATTATAAATATAAATTTGATGCAAAACGCCAGAGAATGAGAATTTTAAAATATATTTCTTTGGATAATAATTTTTGATGTTACAAAAATTTGTTCAACTAATTTACTTAAATTATTAGATATATTTTCTAGTTACATTTGAGGTGTTTTGTGATATTATAGTGACTTATAGTGACTTATAAGTAATATCTACCATGTACAATGTAACAGATAAATATTCGATAACTTAAAATTGGGTAAACTTGTTAAACAGTTTTCAACACTGAAATGATCGAAAATAAAAATACATAAACATTAGTAAAAGTGAATGTATATTACACAGAAAATTATAGTGAACAGACTGTAGTTAGACTAATAATATTCACAAAAGTGAATATGAAATATTTGTTTATATACATGCTTCATTATATTACTTATAAGTAGTATGAACATATGTGTTTATCACAATTAAAATTACTTTCGAAAACATAACAAGAGTGATGGTTGCATTGGTCTTCTAACGAATTTAATAAATATATATTTTTAAAATTAATAAATAGGGATCCAAAATTTATGCATAAAAGTATATTTTTCTATAATCTTATAATACCAAAAGAAAACAACTGCAGAGAATGACTTTGCCGAACTGGATGAAATTTTGATGAATAATTTGAGTTCCTAAATAATAAAATCAATGTTATGGACAATTGAAACAGGTCGCAAAGAGGGGGGTGGTCAGGTTTTATTTATGAAGATTTACAACAAAATTATGACACTTATTCAATAATTTTAGCCCACTTTCTATTATCCAGCTAGGTATCTTCTATGTCAAGGTAGTCCGATAGTTAAAAAAATATAAAGTCACATAATTATTTAAAAATTAATGTTATGGATATGTTCCATAGTTTGAATAATTACGTATTAATTATAAGAAATGTTCTGTGTTTTGTAGAATTTGTAGTTAAAAAATGATTAAAACAATAGTTTAATAAAGTAAATAAATTAAAAAATGTGTTAAAATGCAAAACTTTTATTGATTATACTCAGTTTGATTGATTACATATTCAGTTTAACTTATATTTCTTATGAAGAAATCAATCTATAATGAGAGGTTCCTGAAATATATTATTATACAATGTAATATTGATTTGTTGTGGCCGATCATGAAGTTATAAGTGTACAATCATTCATATGTCTTTACTATGACAATTGTTTAAACATATTTATATATACAATGTTATTGGGGGTACTTATTATTTAAATTGGGGTATCAATCAGTAAGCTCTAAGTTATAAGCATATTTCTAAAATGACCATCTTCACCAGTTTTAAAGACAAAAATATTCACAAAATTATTAGAATCCTATAACAAGTATGTTCAACTACCGTTTCTTAATCTATTTTACGTAACTATCGATGGAATACAATTTATTATAATAAAAATAATGTATATTAACATAAGATTTAGTTCAATAATACTTTTCTAGGCTTACTTAATATTCCATATAATAATTATAAATCGATTTCTATTTGGGCAACCAACGTGCTTTACATGCCATGGTGTGAGAAATATTAAAATAAGAATTTTGCATAACGCATACATATTATTTTTAGATGGAAGAAGGTCCAATATCTCAGATCGAATTATCTTGACGACTCATTCTCCCCTTTATAAGTCCACAAAGCAGTTTGTATACCGTAAATTAATTTATCACAGCCGTATACACATTTCCATATCTAGAGGGTTCAACCCAAAAATGGTGTCATTATATTTTAGAAAAGACGAATAAAGCCTCTTCTTTCTGTCAATAAATAAACATATACAATCTCTCCAGGTATATCTCTCCATTTGGAGTTTATCACGGCATAACGGCAGCACTACATGCGGTGACCAGTGTTTCACTTTGTTCGGTGAAACCCAGGGAGGAGAGAAAGGCTGTCCAAGAAGAATTAGAAATAGGTATATAGGTCGGGGTTGAAAACTGCCAGGACGTGCCATCTTGCGGCGTCCCTTCCACGCCAATGACACTTGAAGACCCTCTCGACGTAAATTGAATCTTGTAGTCCCTGTTCTGCGGAATTTATTTCGATCCTCGACGCTCTCCTCCTAATTTATTTCCTTGCTGATGATCTAGACGGGCTACTACAGAGCCGTACTCCGGCTATTCAGCGGGCCGACCAGACGAGCTAACTTATCAACTCCAACAGAGTCAGCGACCAGCTGTAAAACAATCCCTCCTCGAAGAGATACAGTAGCCTATAGATTCCTCAAATCTTGGGTAGGAAGAGTTGAATTATTTTTCGATTCATTCAGAGTAATTGATTCATTAGTTGAACGATCTCCGAATTTGACGTTATTCGCGTGACTATATCTAACCCCCGCACAAGCCCTGTCCCCGCTCATCTCCACCCTCGGTTGACTACAAAGAATTGGCAGTTCACTGAGTATTGTATTTTCTGGTCGATTTACTCGTTCATTATGGTTAACCTTTTATGTTCACTATTTAAAGTCCAGATTATGCATACAAAATGTATAAACCATAAATATACTAATATTAAATGTTAATTCAAACATAATATATTGTCCGTTTGAAGTTTTAAACTGCTATTCTGTTAGACAACAGTGAGTGTTTTATTTGTAATTATATCAATTACATATAGTTAATTATCGAAAAAGGTAACAACAGGCCGTCTTTTATATTGATGTTATACATCACAATATTGATAAAGCTGTTGTCACAAACAAAAAAACAACAAAAAACCTATTAAAACCATTTTACATTTTAATATATATATTATTATAGTGGTTATTATTATTATTCATGGATAAATTCTCTCATTTAATAATCGATTAATCCAATCAGTAGAAAGTTCAATAGGCAGTACAAATCTTCCGAGTAGCACAATGATCAGTCACCTACTTTCGACAGTCTACTCAATTTAGCGACACTTTATGAGTATACTAGGTAAGATTATCTAAACATATAATGTGAAGTTAAACAAAGTAAAACATGACACAAAAATGGCTGAGTTAGTAAATATTTGGCAGCTTATAGAAGTGTCCCTTGCTATGCTTTGTCTTACTGCTCGGACTCTTTCAGCCATTACGTATTAATTTTAGAGTTTAGAAAAAGAGTAATTTCACTCATAATACATAGTTAGAAATAGTAAAAACTTCTAAGTTAGTTTTCAATAAATAAAAAATGAAATACACCTCTTCATACTACTTCCTGAAAAAGTGTATTTTGACTATAACCAATATAATTATGTTTCCAAATTATATAATATGTCTACCTTTTGAATGTGTAGGTCAATAGTATCAATCGATAAAGACTAAACTAAAAGATTAATCGATGAAGACACGTTATATGTGTTCGAATGATCAGAAATCAAAGTTAAAGCCAATGACTGAGTGCTACTTTTTAATTTATGAAATGTTATACAATATGAATATTTGTTTATGCTTTTAAATTATAACATTACTATTTAAAAAAATATATTTGTTTCAATTAGTTGACTAACCAGTAGATATTTTATTATCCATTTTTAAAAGGCTCACAAAAAGTTTGATAAACCTGTTTTGTTAATGGCAAGTATTATTGGTCATTTTAAAAAGTTATGTAGTCTAACTTGGTCAAACTAGTCTAACTAGGCCTTCTCAAACTTTTCATAAGGGAGGTTACACTAATTGTGATGGAGATTATACCACTACATAAAACATATTATTAAATAAACCACCTATACCTCTACTACACTTATTAATGCTAATAGTGATCATTTTAAATACAGCACATAGTACAGGAAAACACAGTATATTTGTCCTAATATCACTCTATAAGTCTGGATGAAAAAAGTACAGTACCACATATTATTTTCGAATAAATGCTGTTAAAATTTGCAACGCCATCATGTTAGAAACATAAAAACACTATATTTTAAAATAATAATGTTAGTCGCAGTCAGTGTTAAACCAACTCATAAAAACAGTGGTCATTTTATCGAACAAAAGGATTCAATTAAAAGCAAATCCTAAAACCTTAATAATATGTTAACCTATTGATTGGTGTCGCATTGATGTTGTAGAAAAGGTTTGTCATAAATTCAAAGTCATTCAAATTCAAATCATATTAGTTAACAGAATTGATTTTGTAAATTAAATAGACAACTTAATATTTTTAACTGAATATACTTTAAAATAAAAATAAATAATATAATATATATTTTAATATAAAACTTTAAAATATTGAATTTATCGATAAATCACAAAATTTACATTTCTTATAAAGGATAAATACTTAACCTTAACAATTTATGTTGCGTCCATAATTAATTGCCATGTCGGAAGTTACAGTTCATATGCATAAACACAATAACTTGTGACTGAATTATTATTGTCAAATAAATAATTTAATATTTTCTCCATGTTTTTCCCACGCTTACCAGAAATAAACATTGCTGTTAATTAATTGTAGATAGGCTATACGTTAATTACATAATTTTTGATAAGAATTTTAACCATGTCATGTATAAGACGATTACCTGCTATTTTTTGACATCAAGTTACACGATTCTGTATAACAGAGTTATAATGAAGTTATAATGAGTTTTTAATTACTCGAAATAAAGGTCGATACACTATAACTCTACACTAAAAATGGACAGATCATAAATATAAATATTTACATACTCCCTTAGAAACATGAAGGGAAATGTTTAATGAAAATCATAATGGTGACATATTTTTGAAAATTAAACTTATGTCAATAGTTATTTTTATATCCCTACACACTAATAATACCCAAAATCGAAACCACGATTCGATTTTTTCTTTCAATTGAAAATGACATAGAATCGAAATGAATTCACCATATTAATATAAAAGATTATTTAAAGCTTATATTTATCATTAAAAAGCCAAGGTTTTCAAGTCATTATTACCTAGAATAAAGAAATACGAAATAAACTCCGTCTTCTTTAATTGTTAGAATCATAACACTATAATGCTATACGGCAAACAAAAGGTATTTTCCTAAGTCCGCGTTTTACTTTACATTATTTAAAGGACACTACTAAAAACGTATAGTGCAAATTACTTCAAAAAGTATTATCCAGCAAGAAATTCTTCCACTAACGAATACCGAATTTAAATTTTCCACCAAAATAAGTAGAAAAACATTCTCTATAGAGGCAAAGTAAAGCTCAATTTTCTATCTCAATTATAACTCTAAAAATCCAACAAAAAGTGTATCATTTCGTTCTGGTTTGTGAAAGAATCCATGTTAGCTAATGTAGATAATAATTTTTCGACTAAAATATACACTGTCGATTTTTTAAAATTCAGATAAAGAATGTGTTTCCAGATCTAACGATACAATTATTGATATTCTAATTTGTACCAAAAAGTAATTAAACGTAATTTAGTAACTAAATGTGATTTATACTTTTGGTATAATATAACATATTGTTAAATCAACACATACGTGGATTTAGTTGTAAATTTATGTTACATATTGTATAAGGTAGCGTTATCCATAATATTTTTTATGAAACAGTCTACTGGCTAAGGGTACGATTACCATCCTTATATTTTAAAGATAGGTCTGACTCCCACCCCTTAATGCTTCAACTTTTAACTTATTTTAACAGTTTGAAAAATAAGATATGCCCTTTCGCAAATAAAAACGAAAGATACCTGCGATGATTACGTCTTGTATATTCCGCTTATTGCAATTTCTGGGATCCGCCACTGAAAAGAGTAGGTATGTTTTATCTAATCGTGACGGGTTTGTGGTTTCATGAAACACTCCGACAGTATCAAATGCATACTTATACTGACTAGAGTAACATCAAACAGGCAATTACGAAAACATTTCATGAGGCGGATGTGATTTTTAAATTCTGAAGAAAACCATGATGTCGCCATTTTAGATCTGTGTAGATGCCTAAATATGTTTTGGATAAAATTAGATAACATGTTGACAGTATAAAAAACAAACTAAAGAAGTAGTGTGGGTGTACACTTCAAAAAACAAAGTCAATGAACTAAACAAATTATGCGGAAAGAAAGTAACAAATTCTAATATATAGATGTTTATTGGTTTTTCTAAAGAGTGCACTAATTCTAATTATACACAACACATTACACTAAAAATACCCCATTTTACTCACTTGAAATGCATATCTATACCAACCACGAGAAATAATGGGTCGTTTATAATATGTAAAAGTGATGGGTCTATATTTTTAATAATAATGCGATTAACTATGGCAGGGCCGTAGCCAGCTTCAAATAACGGAGGGGACAGTCTTACTAAAAGGGCACTTTATAAAAGTTTCATCAATATTTATCAATCAGTAATATACGTATAATTTATTTAGTCCTAAAAAGGGCATAATCACTACGGAAAAAACACTTTGATTTTACCCCCCCCCCCCTCCCCCCTTGTCCCCGCTAGCTAAGGCCCTGTTTCGTTGACATAAACCGGTACAAAATATTAAAAACATCAACCGCCCTCATAAACCTTTCTATAACAAACGTGTCCAAATCCCCTCTGTCAGGCCATCCCTAACCCAAGTTCCCCTCTCATCCAATCGCCACGCCATGGTTCCCCTCGCACCCACCACCCACCCACCTTCGGCCAGCTGAGAAACAGCAAATAGGTTGACCAGAGCTGCACCGTAGCCGTGCCCCATCAGCGTCACTCGGTTGGGGTCACCGCCGAATCGATAGATGTGGGTTCGAATCCACTGAATCGAGGCGAAGAGGTCAAACAGCGCGATGTTGCCCAGAGGATCACCGTTCTCAGTCGCTAGGAAACCTGGACACCAAGCAACCAAGAAAGAATAAGAGGAATAATATATTTATATTGTATCAAATTATTTATATTTATATATATATATATATGATTAAACTGTAAAGACAAGAATAGAAAAAATACAACGTCCGTAGGTTTGGTCACTTTTAATAATGATATTATTCTAAAAATCTATTTGCGTTATTCGTTGAAAAATTAGTTACACATTAAACAAGACCTTTTGTTATAATTTAATAAATAGTATAGATATGCAAATAATCAATAAAATAATGTTTAAAAAGTAACAACCACCCATTATAAAGAAAAGATTTAATTCATTTTGTATGCAAAGTTAGACTTTCTTCCGTGTATTTCCATGCAATATCTCTATATTCATTAAAAACATATTTCTTTTCCAGACATAGTCCAAAATCGGATTGGCCAATGAGCTTAAACTCGCTTGATATTCAATCTATACGAACAATTACATTTTTTAATAATGAAATATTTTGTTTGTGTTATAGTTGTTACATTTGCTTTAATGGAATTCGTAAGATAAATTGTTGGTAAAATTAGCGAATACTCAACTGATTGCCAAATTTTGACCCTCTCAAAATACTCTCCGATCCCTTACAAGCTGTACAGCAACAATTGGGCTATTCGAGTGAGAAGTGATCTCTATAACAGTGATTCACTTGCTTTTTTATTTATTTTTTCATTCGTATATAAATATTTATCAAACTGCAATTTGAGTGATTTATCCCACAACAAAGGAACCGTATGAAGGGTCGCTAATCACTCGACTAGGTCAACTACAATACCGAGAAACGGGAAAAAGTGAGGTGAGGTTCGAACCTGTTCCAAGCAAACAATCAAAACAGGAACAGACTACTCAGTCGGTCATACCGTCCGCTCGGGTTATATTGTACTCCTACATGTTGCACTTTTATTATGCGCAGAGATTGTATTTCTTAAATAAGCTTGTTCAATTAAAAATATACATTATACGCTAATGTTATTTTCTGTTGTTTCCTCAAAGTTTAAATTCTTTCAAAAATCTAATTTTTCAAACGGCTATTAGATAGTCAATCTAAAAAACATGTACTTAGTTATATACCCCGACTTGGTTGAAATTCTACAATATCGTGTCGAATTAGTCTGCCAAATCATAAATCTTGATTTAGTTAAGTAACTGGAACTATCAAGAGATTTTATCGCCAGGTTTTATTGATATACTTGAATGGAAGGGTGATCGGTTTGATCTTAAAAGGTTTCACTTATACCTACCCCTCTTTGAGGAGATTTTGATTTAGCCCAACTTTTTTAAGAATGAATTTTTAATGACAGAGAAACATTTTCTTCCTGTAATTAATTCATATATTATATACTTCAGCTTTTGTGAGATGAACACATTTTTTAAAGCATGTTTTAAATTTTCTAAATTAATTATGGTATAAATTATAGTTTAAATTATACATTGAACTTTACAGTGCAAGTGCAAAAATATATAACAATTGTTCTTTGTATTTTGTATTGTGTAAATTGTGTAACGTAGTACAGAAGTTTATTGTGAGACAATCGTTAAGGTAAAATATTATGAAAGATTAGGATTCTATTTTTATCAATAATAGCAAAATAAACATTAAAAAAATATTTAATTGTTTTTGAAATTCAATTTATAAAAAAATATTATTTTCTAAGATTATTTCCAGCTAAAAACTTAAGAGTTCCACTTAACATTCTCTTCCATTCTCAAACTACCGCAGGCAAATATAATATGAATATACTATATTGATTTTATAAAAATGTTAAACTTAATAATAACAACATTAATAGTAGAGTCCCGGGTTGGGTCAATAGCGGTGCACTTTTGTGATCTCGACCGCAGACACCTCTACTACCCCTCTCATCCGTTTTTGACTTAAAGCCATTTTGACAGAAATGATAATAGAGTTTTCGTAGAAAACTTTTGAAGCAACACCATGCAATATACTTCTATCCGACAGACAGAATTTAAAAGACTTGATTGCGCTGTGCGTTGACAAGTTGGCTGGTTGGGCTTTGCCTTTGCCTGCGTGGTGTTTATTTAGCTGGTAGTAGGTATATGTATATTATTGATATTGCGTAATTTAAAGACACATAACCATATATAGTCGAAAAATGGGAAAACAAGATAAACATTCTAAACTTTCACAAACTTTGTTTTGTCATGAAAAACATTCCTAATTATAACTATATCAACTGAAATCAATCTATATCAATCGGAAATTATTTGAAATGTAAATCTTAACTTGAAAATTCATTAGCTACAATTATTTAAATCTATGATGAAAACATCACATTATTATTAAAAAAATGTATTATACAACTTTTTTCTGAAAACATATACAGTGAACTAAAATAAAACTGTGTAATTAAAAAGACCTACAATTTGTTGTTTTATACCAAGTAGAGTCGGATCAGTAATTTTATTATAATTAAAAGATAACTTTCTGTTATGGAATGAGTTGTGGGCAAATTAATAAAAATAAATTAAAGTTTTTCACACAAATAACGCCCTCATAATATTATACATTAATGAAATTTACATTTCTGCCTAAAACATTTAAAATGGAGATTGTATATTATAAAGTGACACGAAATATGAAAACCATAAAAACCTATATAAATACACCGCATGCTGACGAAAAAACATATTCTGACCAGTAAACCAAATTTGAATAGTGCGCACAGCTAAATTAGAAAACTATATACACGACAACTTACAGACAGTCGAAAATAAAACTGAAATGCTAAATAATATTACCGGCAAGGCATAAGATAACTCAATACTTCACACGTCACGCTAATATTTGTATTGAATCGTGTGGGAAAGTCTTCCCCCTCTTATCCTTGCGGGAACAAAAAGTGGTCCAAAGGGACCCGAAAATTGAGCTTGGAAATGCTCGCTTTTAGCGACTGTATGCATAATTATAGCCCGTAACCGGAGAAATGGCGATAATTTATTATAACTGAGAATTAGTTAAGTGAGGAACGGCGAAAATCATATTCCGGTATAAAAATAAATTGAAGTATAATATATATACAACATACTTATAAATATTGTTGATGTAAATTATACATTAATTATAAATGCCTCAAGCAACTTGAAAATTATTCAATTTTAACACTATAATATTTATAAAATAAATCATATTTATTGTACAAATTTTTAAAGAAAATTCATTTAACGCACAAAGTACAAGAACACCTATATTTTAGATACAAATTATATTCACAAAACATAGAAACGATGGTCCAATATAGTCACCAAGAATGCCGAGCCTGTAGTTGAGCGTGATAGCGATAATCTGCCCATAGCTGGCCAGCACGCTAGGGTCGTAGGCGTTCCCACTGCCGAATTCGTAGGATTCACCGTGGACGAAGACCAGCACCGGGAGGAGTGGTTCCGCATAGTTGACTGAAGAGGGATTGTATGGAGGAGTCATGTAGGACGTGTTTCGTCTGATAAATGAGTCATATAGGACATGTGTCACGTCTTATAAATGAATCATATAGGACATGTGTCACGTCTGATAAATGAGTCATGTAGGACATGTGTCACGTCTGATAAATGAGTCATGTAGGACATGTGTCACGTTTGATAAATGAGTCATGTAGGACGTGTTACGTCTGATAAATGATCGAAAAATTAGTCATGTTCAACATATCATGTCTTAGAAATGAGTTATGTAGAACGTATCATGTCTAATAAATGAGTAATGTAGAACGTATCACGTCTGAGAAAAGTGCTTTTGAACATATCACGTGTGATAATTGAGGAATGTAGAACGTATCACGTCTGATAAAGTTATCAGTTGGCAATACAGCTTACCTGTTTACCCTCACAGTAACTAATATTTATTTTATAATTTATATAAAATACAATACTAACTTATGATAGCATTATTGCAAGAAAAGTAATGTCTAAATTTATTATTTTTTAATCATATATGTGACAAGAATTGTTCTAATGTACGTGAAAACATCTATCATATATGAAAAATGTCTAATAGCACATCATTATATATATATAATATACAATACATGTATAACACTGATAGCAAATTGTAGACATTTCATAAAAGTTACAATTAACTGGAATGCAGTCTAATATGTAACATACGATACTTCAAAATAGTTTGTTGTGTCTGGTGTTGTTGTGTATCAGATTCTAGACTCCTGTAGAGTAATAAATTAGGCTACTTTCTAATTAACTATACTGATTTACTGGACTATTTCAAATAAAAATTATTAATTAGTAAATTAATATACAGTATACTATATTGTACACCAATATTAGTAAAGTTTGATCATTTGAATTTAAAATGGTCTAAAAAATGTGATGTCTATAGATAAAATATGTTCTATACTTTTTACACGTATAGATAAAAAATGGTTATACAAAACTATATAAAAGTAAACACTATATAAATAATGTTGTATACAAATGTAAACCAAACTACGTGACATCTTCATGACATTCATAACATATGTTAGCTATTATGTGAATTAAAATACCAGTTTTAATCCATACAAGCTAATCCATTATAGGATATTGATGACATTTAGATCAATAAGCAAATTAGATTTTGATTAGTGTTTGAGAATATAGCTTTATGGTACAATGAGTATGTATGGTACCAATGAGTATTTTGACAATAAAAATAAGTTCTATATAAACTATTGTTTTCTAAAGCGAAGCTGGGAGATCAATACAGTCGATCGAGTTTGCAAAATATTCATTGACATCGTTTACCCACCGTATAATTAGCGCTACTCTACCGTGCGAGAAAAATATATTTTATACTGAATTCGTTATAAAGTTTAGGAATATAAAAAGCATTATTGCAACAAAATGTTTTTATAATAATACGAGATATGATATAATATGATACAAGATATGATATAAAAATACGATTATGATAGAGAGCGACAACACAAAGTTTACATAATTAAACTTTAATAATAAAAACCATTAAAACAGGTTACAAGAAAAAATATTTAATTATGTGTCTGACAAGATGAATAAGAATCGAATTAAATATAATTGAATTAAGCAAACACCAACCAAGAAGGAACAAGTATCTAAATTTAAGACATGATCGGTATTAGCTTTAATAACGTTAATTAATTCCAATTGGTATTGTTAAAGTTTAAAAATCATAAGACATAACGAAAATATTTATTAATAAAAAAAATCCTAAAAAGAACACAAATTCGATAATCAAGGTTAAAAATGTCCTAAATAAGGATATTCGTTCACATTATATACTATAGGTAAATAAGACAAGCAGCTTTTAAATAGACGGCATTCATTTATTTATTCAAATAATTATATTATTTCGAGATTAAGACAAAAAGTTTTCTCAACCATACTACATCTACAATAGACAGGAAAAGAATAGTAGAAAGGGCAAAATTTAACAACTAATTACAATTTTTATATGCTGTCACTATTTTAACTATATGTTATATATCTGTTGCTATGGTAATTTTGATGTTTAAAAATAGCGACACACAGTGTTTTCCTAGAAATTCATTACAATCATATTAGAGTTGCCGATCCAAAGCAAGAGGACCATCGTCTAAGTGTGATAATAGGGAGATATGTGATCAAAAATAGAACATTAACCAATACGACATCACAGTCAGATAAATATATTTAAATTTACATCAAAGTTAACATCTTTACTAAACTAAAACAAACACAGCTTCATATAGTACGCCAGTAAGCAAGTCTACATAAATGCAAAAACTATATGGCGACCTTTTGAACCATACGAGTCAGGAAATAGATGAACAGTTGAAGACAAGAACAAAAATAAATTTTTTCTTCAATCTGACTTCCTCATCGGAGTCGGCAGGAAATGAAATCCAGCACCGAGGCTCCTCCGTTGGGAGTTGGTCAGTCTGCCACAATTTCCCAAAAAGACACCAAATTACACTTGGCCGTCGTGGCTCAAATCATGTCATCCAATCCAGTGATTGACTTGATCATATTTCTGCCTCCGACGCGGAGGGCGATTATTATTATCATTGTATAGAGCTGATGAGAGGTGGAGTGGAAGCCATCGTTTATAGGGTGTGTAAAATACTTTTGTTTTTCTTTGTGCAGATATATGAGAAGAATACAATCATATTTAAAAGATAAACAATGTTGACAACTAATTGACGCATCATAATGCAAAGTGTAACAATTAACTACGAAATTTAAAAATGTAGAATATACATACACCATTTTTAAATAAATAAATTGTGTTGAAATATTTACATCAACGCGTACGTGTACTAAAGTAGCATAGTTGTATGATATAAACGAAGGATAACAAACAATAATTTTCTGATAATTATAAGTTATCGTAGGAAATTCAATAAATATTAATATTTACGTAATCATTATAAGTAGCCTACACTATAATATAATCATTAATATATACTTGGCTTAATTAAAACTTAATGTGGTTACTTATTGTTACAATTCCTGTTACAATTCACGCAGTGTTCAAGGGATTTATGAAATGTAAGTTATATTATAGACAATATTTCCACGAATTCAATGTCATATTGATAAAATATAAAATTTAGATAAAATTATATTTATCAAAATGTTCAATTGCTTCTAATTATAAAATTGAAGAATTCAGCAAATGTTTGCTTAAAGTTTATAGTCGAACTGGAGACATTGCTATTGCTAGAAGAACATCAGTGACATAACTGGACTGGACCAACTACTCAAATATTTGTTTACTTAGTATTTAAAACATGATCAACTAAGTGAATTACAGTGATAAATATGTATTTTCATTAAAAATATATAAATCAAAGATTAAATAATTATAGTACAATATTGTACAATAACTTACATCTATTGACTACCTCCGCGTATTAAACTTGCATTCCATTTCAATATTTATAATTTATAGTATTAACTATACTATATTGTTAATATTTGATATTGTTAATATTGTACTATATTGTTAACATAATTTTATTATATATTTCATTTCCTATTATGTGGGTAGCTAATTCGATTATCCTGTAACCTCTGGATTACCTAATTATAAAAACAATTAATGGTCTTTTATATTTCAGTACTTATTTAAGAATAAATTGTTACTATACCTATTATCATATGTCAGAAAATACAAACACACCAATGAATTTATTCAATCTTTATCAGTTCGTTTTGGTCATGTAACTATCTACTTGTGTAACATTCGCTTATTTAATCTAATCAATATTAAGTCGCTTAAGGTTAATGAATAAAAAATAAATACAAACTGACATCATTGAAAAAGTATTTTACATCCGTAATTGTCAATATATTTCATTGCCAATTATTCAGAAGCATCATTGACGATGAAGTAAACACTAAAATTAACATCTATAGCTGGCATGTAACATCTCTTATGATATTTATTATATGTATTTCAATAAATTTTGGCTCGGGTTCTGTTTCTAAAGAAAAATTTCACGTGATTATAAACGTGAATATTCTTCATATACATATACCGTAGAGGGCAGTACTAACGTATATAAGAAAAGATGGGGTCCATATTTTTCCTCTCGGTACAGTATGTCGGTGGTGTGGATGGATTGTCAACTTCCAAGAAACCGACATTTTGCACTTCCCACACTCCCCTCAAAAGTTCTGTTATTAAGGTAGGTGTGGAAAACACTTTGATCGACTGATGAATGCCACATAAACGACACTTGTTTATTGCAGAAAAATCAAAGTCAGACTCCTCCACCCTTCAGTTCCCTTTACATAGTCACATCAAGTTAATCGATTGATTTATGTTTCTATTGCCGACCCGCCTCTGGACACAACTGAGTCACGCTATAACAGATAGACAGTTTGACAAGTCAATAGCCTTTATCTATATGTATGGTCTCAAAGGCTACAGTATATTATAATATGTGCGTTGTCGTGTCAAACCATGTCTAGCTAAAATTGTCTATACATTTCAAATAGTAGCCTAGTATTAAACGTATTATTTTTATTATAATAAATTTAAATATACTTAACATCATCCAACAAATCTATAAAGATAGGATAAATACAGTTTATGGATAAATACAATATTAATATAAATTTAAAAAAATCAAATATAAATAAAAATCAAATTCGATGTCACAGTAATAATTATTTATATTTATAAGTGACTAGACTACATTATTTTCGATTTTCAACTTAGGTCAAATAAAAGTCACCCCCAGAATTTACCCCCTTAAAGTTGAATTATATTTCTATAAATAAACTTTTATATTATATTTCATTCAACATTATAAAACCAATACACTGAATATATTACACAGTTTTTACGTATTAGAAAATCAACTCATAGAAACTATTTTCGAACATTTCAGTCAACATAACAAATAGCATTAACATTAAATACTTTCTCCTTGTTAGTTTTTTTTAATTATATATATGTGTCGGTCATATTAGTAAAATATATATCCTTTTATGAGATAAATGTATGTGTTACACCCACATATAATTAATGTGTAATCCTGTTTCACATTGAATCTTCCGTTATATTTAGATAAAAACATTTTTACAAATAATACATGTATAATTGTAATTAGGTGTCCCTAATTGTAATGTATCATGTAGTCATTTATAACTGAGAAAGGTATATCAAATATGTTTTGCTAATTATAATATAAACATTGTATTTATGAATGTAATGTATACAGTTAAATTAAAACATTAAATTGGTATATTTATGTACCGAGACTACTAAGGTACATGAAATTTGCACTTTCTTATTAAAGGATGCCACAATGTTGAATGAAAATCTAGAGCAGCATCTTTATTAGAAAAGCATGCATTTATTGTGTAAAAATTCGATTTCATTGTGATTCCAGCATAAAAGACTGAAAATGAATCCACAAGACGACCATACGAATTGTAAAAATATGAACTAACTTAACAAGTAAAATAATAAAAATAAAATAATGTGATAAATTGATTTGATGAAAATGATAGTTATTGTAATTATTATAAAACTATTAATGATTACTATAATTAATTATGACATAAGCTAGAAAAAACAGCTATGGTAAAGGTGTATTAACCTATAATAAGTAAATGTCAAATCATTCAATGAACAAAATCAACAATTAAATGAATAAATAATTACTGCTATATAAAATACTATTTCATTGACAGAATCTTCTTCACAATTTTCATAGTTTTCAATCCGATAAAATAAAAACCGAACAATAAAATAGTTCATTGTATTAATTTCGTTGAAGCAAAGTCACTGAATAATTGTAGCAACCAGAAATTTCTTTACCACAAAAATATGACGCTGACATTTGGTACTATTCATAATGAAATTCTACCACCACTAATGAATTGGAGTCTTTACAAAACAATAAACCTAAAATTATGTATGTTCTGCTGTTCTATAGTTCTGCATGTTCAATTGGCACAGGTCTGAACCAGTCAGCTTTTTTAATTAATTTTAATAATTATTTATGTTCTCATGTTAGATTACATAATTTTAATTAATTTCATAATTAAAAGAATTTAAAATAAATTATTTTTGTAATATTTTAACTAGAAATTTTCTAAATTTAATACTAAAAATAAATGTAGCCTATTTGTCAAATTAATAGAGTATTTGCCTAAAACACATTCTAGTTATTTAAATATCCACTCCAGCTGTCAAAAGTATTTAAGCAATAAAAAAACATCGAATAATATTATTAATAAATAAACGTCAATTTAAAAACTGATCTAAAACTTCCAATAAACCTTAAACTAAGGAGACATTTTTTAAATCGACTCTGTATAATGGAATCCCACATAAACGTATAATGTATCAATATATAAACAATTATTTATTCACAATATTATTAAATTATATTAAATGTAAAAGGTTCAATTATTTAAGGCAACATTCTTTTTGTAAATACCATATATACACAATCTGCTTCAATCACTTTACACGCTTTTGTTAAATGTATATAAAACTATAGGGTCTATATGTTTTTAATAAACAAAGTCACTTTTTTCCAACTTGTTCTTATACTGTGATAAAGTATTGATTGTTGAATAGTCAAAACAATTATATAAATCAATAAATAAAACGAATTAAAACAAAATATGATCTCAACAAATCGGTCCAAAATGCTAAGTTCATATAAATGGCTATTTTGATTACCTCTTTTTACCATATGTCAAAATTATAGCAAATATTTAAAAGCAGCATGCTATCTAGACTAAATCGATCGATTGCATCATGATGGAACAGTGCCTCAATATTGATCGATTGCATTATGACGGAACAGCGTCCCAATATTGATTGATTGCATCATGACGGAACAGCGTCTCAATATTGATCGATTGCATCATGATGGAACATCGTCTCAATATTGATCGATTGCATCATGACTGAACAGCGTCTCAAAATTGATCGATTACATTATGACGGAACAGCGTCTCGAAATTGATCGATTGCATCATGATGGAACAGCGTCTCAATATTGATCGATTGCATCATGACTGAACAGCGTCTCAAAATTGATCGATTACATCATGACGGAACAGCGTCTCAATATTGATCGATTGCATCATGACGGAACAGAGTCTCCAAATTAAAACAGGTGTTCGGTCGAACCATTTAAGCCTCTCAAACTGCCCATGATAATAAAAATGATATGTATATAAAATTTAAACTTTGTAAATTGTTCACATAAACGGCAAAACTATTCCATAATCATTGTTTTAAAATAATCCAACTTTAAAATGATCCAAATGAATATCTCATTATTTATTTTCAATATAATTCGGTCATTTAAAATAAAATATAATTTATAATTTTACATCACTGCACATTATTTAAAAAAACTACTTTTTACATTGATATTACTTGGACTTAAATATTTTTTAACTTCTTATATCTTAATAATATATGCTTTTAATTCTAGAAATATCAATAAAATTATCAAATGAATGATTAAACATTGATTTATCTTAACTAGTCGGCTTTTTTGGTTCATCAGATTGTTTTTGACAAGAATATGGCGGCGAGGGGGGAGCAATGTATAATGTCAAAAATACAAGGGTCAAACACACATCCATGGCTTGAATCAATCACATCACTGGCCAACTAAGAACAAAAAATAGGGATTAGTCGCAAAAGAGGAAGTCTATACTAAGATGGGAATGGGGGGGGGGGGGGGGATGTTAGAAGATCGAAATACTGAACAGTCCCCGGATTAATTAGCGAGCCAGTGATCCACTTGTTGAAGACGATTGTGAGCGAGGGAAGGAGCTAAAAGGGCTAAAAGGTATATGATGACGATAATAAGCATGCTTAATTAATTTTAGTCAACTATCGCGCGGTTAGAATGCCATTCTTAGTGTAAATTATGATCGACGTCCACAAGACGATATGAGTGAGAGAAGAAGACTGCAGGAAAATCAAGGGTCAAACAATAGTTTAAAACAAGATTTTCAGCTGAAATACAGCACAGTTGTTTGCCTTTTTTTATTATATAATACAAAGGGAAGTGAAAAATACATTACTCCGTCGGTCTTTTACAGTTTTATTTCCTTGACGACTAACCTATGACTAACAACAGTAGGCTACTGCCTCCAGATTCGTGGGGAAACTTGTGGGTACAAATAAATTACATTCCCCATGATCGAAGAAATACTGTTTTTTCCCGCCTTACAAATTTGTCTGGAATACATAGTATTCAGTCAGGTGCCGGGGTAATACGTAATTAGTTTTGCGAGTTTTCAGAAATGGATTTTTATTCAATTTAGCGATAAAAACTTTGCGTGCATCCGGCGAATGCGGTGCCAGTGGAAAAGACAGTTGAGCCGCACAAGTCCACACTGTTCCCAATCAATCAAAATCTTTGCGATAGTCAATTTACTTATTTACTCTCTTATTTACGAAATGCAACGATCGACAAACCTCACCCGGCGGACTAAGTAATTATATTTTTGAAATAACGACGTTTAAATATTACGCATATTTTAGTAAGTTCGATTTCAAGTCAACCAATTTTTAAATCAATAAAGAGAGATATGGTCAAGCGTTTCCTTATTTGAATAGTTAAATCATATACTAGGTAATTATTTTTTAATGAATTAAAAATATTCTAATAAGTCCTTTAATTATAAATTAAAAAACATAATACATAAATATTTGTAATATTTCAACATAAAAAATCTTTAACATATAACGGGAAGGTTTTTAAAAGGTTTGGGATAAACTTTATTAAATGTAAAAACATTTCAGAAAAAAAAATTACCCAAAACATTTTATCAGGATGGAAATTCAAATTTGATCCTCTTCCTCCCTTTTCTCCTATTTTCCTAATTGTTCCTTACTTCTCCGCCTTCTCTTCCTCCTCCTCCCCTCACCCCATTGAGCAGGTTTAGACTCAACACTGTTTAACAATAAAATTATACCATACATAATGATGTAGTGGAGATGTAGTAGTTTTTAAAATATACTAATTGCCCGCAGATCAGTTTTTTTCAAACTATATACGATTATTCAAAATCTTATAGAAATTAGACCATTTAAAACACAAGTCTGTGATTGTTGTATACAGAAAGATATTTCTAATGGAATATTTTGTTTGATTATTTCTTAAGAAACAGTAGACTTTTTTTATAAATGTATATATCATATACAGTAGCCACAGTAATATTATTTTTTACTGTATAAAATAATAGCCAAAAAAAATTTCATTAGAAAAGTTAAGTTCGTAACGTTATGTTATGGCTTACAATTTCACAACAGTATACTATATACAATAACAAAGTACTTTTAAATAAACTTGATTAACATATAATTTGATATTATTGATAATTAAATTTGAAAAGGTGTATGCTATTATTTATTTTAATGAAAAATGGTCTAAAGAAATATTCTATATCCGTAAATAATGCATTCGAAACGAGAATCTAAAATCTTGATTTGACATATTCGTTTAATTAAAATGATGTAAAAAACATCATAACGTTTACCTTATAAGAGAGAAACCATGTTATTTTTATTATACATACATAAGCTTTATAAAATTATCGGCATATAATTTGCAAAAAAATTATGTTAGATAATCTTTTTAATGTAATCATGGAGAATATAATTTTTCCTAATTATTGAACTTCTTCTAACAAATATATGCTATTGCAAATTATACACATATTTCCATTAAAACGAATATTTTAGCAATGTTTATACATTGTATGCGCGTGATGGCATCAAGTGCTTCACACTATAAAACTCCACACCTGCATGTCACTACCATTTAACCCGGTTACCACAGTACACTACTCACTCTTCTTGGGCACGTAGATGTTCATGGTGAGACAGTCCTCGTTCTGATTGCGGAGGAAGGGCAGAATCCGCTTCAGATGGGCCATCGTGGTCTCCGGCGTGACCGCGTCCAGCTTCTTGAGGTCGGGCAGGTTCTGGGGGCAGACAGGCGGCTGCCGGTTTTTGATCAGTGTGCCCACCCGGTCCTCGTGAATGAAGGGGGCCACCGAGTTATGGAACCGGCGCGGGGTGACCGCCTGACCGCCGCCGCGGCTGTCCTGGCTGTTCCCCAGGGAGGCGTAGCGGATGCCGTAGTAGGCGCGCACGAGGGGCAGCTGACTGACGGAGAAGTTGATGTCCACTCCCTTGACGAGTTTGTTCTCGTCGAGATCCACCGCGTAGGTGGAGTCGAACCGGGAGATGGAGACTGAGGAGTAGAGGGCGGGCGGCTGGACTACAAGTAGGAGAAGAATAACTAGCAGTGCGGAGCAGTCGGTGGTTCGGCGTGCCGACGCCATGGAGTGTGTGTCAGCGGTGAATCTTAAGGACTATTAGTTGTATTATAGGGAGATATTTCCATACCTGGATGCTAATTGTTTAACTTTCAGGCAATGGTGTAGAAGTTATCGTATACACACGATAACTAATTACTACTTGCCTGTCGGTCATTTGAATGTAATATGCAGATTATTCTTTAATAAAACAAAATGTTGAAGAACATTTAATCGCTAACTATACTCTGATTGGATGTTAACCGATCAAATGAGACTCTAGATGGCGAAATATTACCACAACTGAAATGCAAGATGATTACACAGTTTGAAATATATGTAAATTAAATTTCTAAATATATCTAAATTGTTATTAAAAAATTGCTTCAATATTTATTTACATTTAGAATAGTTTAATGATAAATAAATACAATACTTATACATGTTTATAATTGCTTTTTTTGCCATATTAGATAATATGGACACTATATTAATAATAACACTTAATTTTTGTTTGTATTTTTTAATTAATTTTGTATTCTTTTTGGTATGCTGTTATTCCAAAAGATTAAAGCATCATCAATTACTTTATTTTTATAGTTATATGCAGATACTATTAAGAAACTTTTATTTTGAGTTATTGTCTGTCTTTGATGAATGTTTTTATGTGTTCTAATTATGTTTCTCATATAGGCTACATGATGGAAGTTTATTATCCTGTAAATACATTATTTTATGTATTGATAATTCTAATCTGAGTTTGGTTTGGTCCTGTATTTTAAAGAGTTCATGATTTTTATGTAATGTGTTTGCAGAAAATAATTTATCTTTTTTAAATAGAAGCTTTAAAATTCTATTTTAGGTGATTTGTAATTAGTTTAACTATATGCTATTTTTTCTTCCATATATTTATAGTGCATAATTTAGTTTGGAAAGTATAAGTGATTTATATATTATGATCAATTTATCATCAAGAAGTATATTTCTAATAGAATAGAATAGTGGAATAATTTTGTTTATTTTATTGATGTGTTGTTTATGTGAATATTCCAGTTTAAGTTATCCTGAATAGACGGGCCTAAATATTTTGTTTCAGACTCTTGTTTTATAGTGTTGTTTCCTAATTTAATATCAAGTTTCTTTGAGATGTTAAATATTAAAAAGTGTGTTTTTGTTAAATTAATTGATAGTCTATTGCAAAGAAGCCAATTATTACACTCTACAAGTTCTTTCTTTGCATTATTTTTTAAAGAGTTGTTGTCATTCGTTGTACAGAATAAACTTGCGTCATCAGCAAATAATTTTATTTCTTTATTATTACCTAAGCATTTTATGTCATTTATATATGTATAGAAAAAAAGGATTGAACCCAAGACAGTGCCCATTGTAGTCAACAATGGTTTATTTTTAATGATAAGAAGTAAGTATAGTCTATTTTCTTTTAAAAAAATTAGTTAGATTATATTTCACAAATTAACATTTTCGACAAGACATTCATGAAGGTACAAAGAATCATGAATTAACAATTATACTTTCATTATTTTATATAATCGTTTACGATATATTAAAATAGCCCTTATTTATGACGAATACGTTTTGACAAACATGAGAAACAATAAGTAGGCCTACGTTAACTTAATAATTTATCAATGGTTCCGCTCATAAACAATCAAACCAATTTTTAACCAATATTATTTGTAACAAATTATGTAAACAATAACAATTTAATAAAAAGCGATTAATTAAATCAAATTAAAAAACATATTAAATACAAAGTATGTTTAATACTTTAAAAATATAGACAACGTCTAATTAATTGTATGAAAATGCAGCATATAAAGAAAATAATAAACAGAACTACATTATAATCCACAGCTATAACAAGATAGAACATGCAACATTTTACAGCTCCCTCCAATGTTGTTATAACCCGATTATATTGTATTTTTAAACAAGATTTAATAATTTACTTGTAATTATAATTCATTTTCCAGAAATTGAAAAAAAATTCAAATGGATAATTAATACATAACGGCAATGGACAATTGTTGTTATTAATATTTAAACGACTATCTTTAGTGAAATAGCAAAAAAGATTTTTTATTTTATAAACATTTCCTTCCTAACAGTGGAATGTTCATAAAAACAGCAACAGCATAGCCTATATACGATATTTATGTACGTATTTTACACAACAATTATATATTAAGCAAATATAACTACATGTATTAGGCCTACATGCATAAAACAGTTCAATTCTAAATTTTTTTAACACAAACAAAGGATTGTAATTACTGTCTTGTTCCCATGAGCAAAAGTAGATTTTATCTAACCGAGATTCTCCGTATTGTTTCCAGCAAATAAAAGATTACTCTGAGGAATTGCACATGTGGACATGTGCATTTGGAAAAACTCCATAGCCTACTAACTTTATTTCATATTATATTTAAACAATTTTAGCTGGCATATTTGTAGACGAGAACTAAAGGGAAAAGATTCTTTGATAGACAATATAATATATTATCAACATAATTGAATCGTTACAAATGTATCGAGCTTATAAAACAATATTTTCAATATATAATAATATATCATGTAAAAATGTAAATATAAATTTTAATTCGTAAAAATTTGCTTTACTAACAATTATATCGCAAATAACGTACATAATTTTCAACCTTGAAATGAGAATATAAATGAACTATTTTATTAAATATTGGTGCATTATAAGTGTTTTATAGCAACAAAACACAAGGGAAAACTGTAAACAGAAAACTATTTATTTAGAGCTCATAAAACGATTTAACTTTTTAGAAATATATAATTGACTTCTCAAAAACTATAGTGTAAACATGTAGTCTGAATGACACTAATCTCCTATATTTAGAGATTTCCTGAAATAATGATATACTAGTGATTATTGATATCAACATTCTAATTGACATGTAGTTTGTGAGAATGACAATAATCTCCTATACTTCTAGATTTCCTGAAATATTGATTATACTAAAGTGATTATGGATTTCAAATTCTTATATTATAATGAAATATTTAAAGTATAATTTGAGAACAAGGAACATTGCTATAGTAATGCTATCCAATATTTTTTTAATAATTTCAATGTTTTCAACAATCTTCAAATATGAAAATATACTATCAACATTTAGTACAATAATATCTCGAACAATATAATTTCAATCTTTTGCGATTCTTTTTGAAAAAGATGAATGTTATTTATCAATTAAAAATTTTAATTATTAATTGGAAGTCGATTAATATATATTTTTAAATATCAACATTTAGCACAGGAATATCTCGTACAATAATAATATTTGAATTGATGTTTTATCAGGCACTAAAACAACATATTTAAAATCTGTAACTTCAGAAAGTAATTTTTCAACAGGCCAAAAAGACGAACCTCCGGTGTCAAGAAATTGATATCAGAAAAAGGCAGACCTAGGAATTTAATGAGGGGGGGGGTAAATTTTTAATAAGGGCACTTTTATTACAAAACACTCTAAAAAGTGAATAATACCCATTTTGAAAATAGATCATTAAATTTCATTCATCCAGGAAAGTAGTTTGAACACCCCTGCATAATTAAAATGTAATTATTTGTAAGTTGTTATAATAGACAAATAAGCTGTACATCGTCCAATCACAAATGTTGGTATAAAATATTTAATAAGTTTTGTATTTATAAATGTATTGACAGAAATAATTAATTAATAATAAATTTCATAAAAATTATTTTGACAAAATATCATATGAATAGTCAAAAGTCGCGTGTATTATACTTTGAAAGAAACAGAAATGTTAATTTTCTGTATATATCTGCATGAACTATTGTATATATATCAAGTTTAATACAGTGAACTCATAAATACTTATATTTTTAACGATTTAATGTTAATAAAAACAAAATACACAAATTAATTCGATTACTACCAATACACATCTTGGCGTATAGGCAAAATTTCGATTCAGCTACAAACATCCACATAATCTATAGTATCATATTCACCATGCAAGTCTATGTACACAGCCGTCACTTCATCATCCTAGACTGTTCTCCCTCCCTTTTCTTGATGGTTCCCCAATGTTTTCTCTTGCACATTTTTAAAGGTTCTCCCGTCATCCCTCCGAGCAACTCAACTGCGGCCAGAATACAACCACTCCATCTGCAACCAAGCCAACCTCATCAAGATGACAATTTAACAGACAGGATCAAATACTCCGAGGCTCTTTCAGGATCCTAGGATCCATTAGTTTCAGGTTACTTGTCCTAAGAATAATTAGTTTCGTTGCACTTTACTATTTGTTGGATCGGTTTAAAACATTATTTTAAAGAAAAGTTTTATGGTTAAAAATTATTTATATGTTTTAAGTAATAAATACGTTACTTAAATTTAAATATGGTAAATACGTTACTTAAATAACAAACGTTACAAAGATGGAAATAAGCATTAACATCTAAAACACTTTATTCAATTAGAATATTGTTATATTGAAGCAAATTAATGTTTAAAAAATATTTATAAACTGAAACTTTACAGTAACAACTATATTATATTTACATGTCTAACTTCGTTATATTATTTAATCATCATTTAGGGAATTATTTACCATGTTGCACACCAGCACAAAATATTGTAAAAAATTACGCAAAAAAATTAACTCAGCAAACATATAATGTTAAACCTAGCAGGACCGAGGCGTTTTGGAAGCTTATTTACCGGAGGGGGGGGTCGAATTGGACAATCAACATTTATGAAGACAATTAAAAATATATATCAATAAGCTTCTAATCAGACGCTAAGTTTGTTGTCTATGTATTTGTAAAGATTCATTACATTGAGGGGAAACACTGTTTTTGGTTAATTATTGGTCACTATATAATGATATCATACTGGTTATCAGAAAATACAAATAAATTATTTAATAGAAAGTTTATAAGGATATAATATGTGATTAATGAAATGCCAGCCTAAATTTACATATGTTTTGCTAGAGATCCTTTTGAGTCATGTATTACGTCATAAGTTCTTAAATATATTCTAGATAAATATATAAAATCGAAAGAGCATGAATAATTAGTCAGATATTGAAAACTTAATAATAGCCTTAATCGATTTTGAGTAGTAAACGATGAAACACCTGTGGGTAAATTTGACTTTCCTGTTGTTCTTATAAGGTTAATTGAACAATTATAATAATGCCTAGTATGCCTATATTTACTAAAATTTATATTGCAGGACAAGGATATTACTAACAGTTAATTGAGTAGTATCACTGAAACATTAAATATAAAAATAGCTACAACAATCTATTAAAATACAACAAATTATAAAAAGTACACACATTATTCCCTGGTAAAACCGTTAAGTTTTCTGGGGTGGAAAGAAAGAATGCCTTGTTAAACTATACGTTCCAAGAAGGACTTAAAGCTAAATTTAAAAAAAAGTTAAAACTTAAAGCTAACCTATTTCGACATACAACAAACAATCTAACCGAGCTTCTCAGTTGTTTTATAACTACTGTAAATTTAATAGATATCGGATAATAAATATAAACATTGGGAAAATTTTCTTATTAATTACTATGTGGAATTAAATATTCTTGCATAATTAGAAATGTTCCAAATAGACAAATTAATTTTCTATTAATAGCTAAAATTATCAAAAAGCCTAATATAAGCAGAAGCTAATTAGCATAAATTTATCAACTACATAAAATAATTATATCATGCTAACAATATTAAACATATTGTATTGCAAATACTAGGCACAGAGCAACGTTACAATTTATAAGGTGCAGCCTTACCAGACTCCAACAGTACAAAAAATATGACGTAAACAGTTTTGAATTAATTATAAAAAAACTGTGAGAGCAATAATGTGCAATTAGAAACTTTTTTTTAAATCTGACAATTCGAATCTGAAAAATGGATTAAAATTTTCGACAAATTTAAAGATGAACTCTAAAAATATAAGAATTTTAGAGGAAGTCTAGTACGAAGCGCAGGAACCTTGCAAGTTTTAACAAATTAATTAATTTTGATGTCTATTTTGAAAAAAAGTAAATTATATTATTCATATATAAATTAGAATTAAATAATAATTAATTTACAATCAAAATTATTATATTGAAACGCAAACAAAATAGTTATAGAAAAAAGTCAATCACTTTAGAAAATGTTTATATTTACAGGTGGATTATATATATATTACACATTCAAATAGTTGAAATACAACAAATTAATTAATAAATAAATAAATGGATATATACACAGAATAAATAATTTTAATATTCATATTCAATAAAGAGTCGTTCAAATCATTAGGAATCTTCAAACCGCCTTTTGATACCAGCAACTGAAATATAAATTAAGTTTTTTATGATAAAGTCTAAAAATGATGTTGTATAGTATTACAATGAAGAACCGATACTTATTTTATATGGTTACTTATCAAGTATAATATAAATATATACAAATCGCATACTGTATTTAACGAATTACATTTTAATTAATTTATAGAGTATCAAATTATTACAATTTATTTAACGTATTTTATATATTTAAACCATTAGTTACATTAGTCACATTAAGATAGTTTATGGCATATAGTAATTACTAATTGTTATTTAACAAAATGTACAATTAGTTAAACAAATTAGCCTGACAGTGACACAACTTGCGCATTTTTTGCTAAACACCTAAATGTTATTCATTGTCAATGAATAAAAGAATATAGCTAATTAATTCGAAAGTCGCCTCGCAGATAATCCAGCACAATACATAGCTTACCCATACTTCAATAGTATAAACTTGGTGTGTAGTTTATTAATAACTAGATGGCCTAGGCGTGTGCAGATAATTTTATTATATGATAACATTAATTGGATATAATGTAGACAACAACCACATCAAAAAAACAGTTTTTTTCAACTAGATAATAATTTTAATTATGTACAACTGCTTATAGATCACTAAAAAACACATTTTAACATGAAAACAATGATATTGCTGAGATAAAAACATAGTCTATTGAAATGTTTTTAATGAAATTAATCACTAATATGATACAGTAGTCCAATAAAAGACTTTTACTAAAAAAGTACATTATATCTATAATTATAGTACTGTAAAAGAATTTTTATTTTCAAAAGTGAATTGATTTTTGTGTATTCTTATTTTAATATTAATTATTCAAATATAATAAATTATATTGTATTATATTTATTAAATAAGTGGTATAAAAATATATGTCACTATATATCAAGCCTCCAACACTAAAAATATTGTTGCTGTTATTTGTTATTAGATTTTTTTTAATAATGTACTTTATATATGACAATATATGACCAATTGGGTTTTAACTATATACATGAAATCTTTCAAAATCAATGTAAAAAATCTTCAAAAGAACCAAGGATGTAATAAAGCAGTTTGAATTTATTATTTCTTCTCAATTAGATTTATGTCTCTCCATTGAGTTCATTCTTTTTAATTCTTATATTCAGTTTGATACTTTGATGTATAAACAGATTAAAGGTATCCCAATGAACTGAAATGCAAGTCCACTTATTGCAGACCTTTATTTTTCTTAGAAAGAATTTTATCCTCAGTTAGCAACTCCTAAATTTCAAGATTTTCATAAAATCTCTAGTAATATTTACTCATCAGAATTGGTTTTAGAACAAAGTTTATCCAACAATGTTAATTAAAAAAATTAACAATAAAGTTGATGATTTTAAATTTGATGTTATTTTCTTTCCTTTTCCTGATAGTAATATATCCGAAAAAATTATTATAACAGTTTTTATAGTCTACTTGTTAGATTTGGTAATATCTGTATAAATGTTTATTATTTTTAAAGATTTTTTCTCATCTTTGATAAACTGGTTTCTCGTGGTTTTAATAAATTTAGATATTTTATCATTTCTAACCCAAATATTGTCAAACAATATGCACTTGATGGTGATAATAGCTTTTTTAATGATTGCATTAATTATAAGCCTAAAATAAATAAAATATGAACTTCTATTTATAGTGAGCTTACCAGACCTAACAATAACAATTATGCTACTCATATTTGTTCCAATTACCACATACCTCTTGGTGTTGTAAATGTTGATAAGTCTTGTTACTTAACATCAGTTCTTCAAGTTTTATCTATCTTCACTCAAATAGTACCTTTTATGTTCATTAATACTTTCAAAGAATTGTAATACTAATTCATTTTATATTCTCTTATTTATTATCTTATAAACATTTTAATAATAGATTCAACAGCTACTTACAACTTAGACATTATTTATCTTCCTTAGAACCTTTCTTTGATAATTCTAATCAGCAGGATGCTTATGCAGCTTTTTACATCTCTGAAATTTAATTAATAATGCTAACATCTCACATAATGATGCTCCTAAATTTATTTTAGCTGGGCTTAACAAACTGTCAAATAAATGTCAAACTTGCAAAAGAAAAACCACAATAAAACTTAAAGTTCATTACAATTAGTACAAAATAATCAAGCGTTCACCTTTCATCAAGAAGGCATAATCATGGTGTGAATATTACAAGCCCCCCACCGCCAACCCCAACCAGAGACACCCCAGGTGCCAGA